>UZAN01042576.1:23187-40060 GCA_900618425.1 Echinostoma caproni | reverse complement strand
AGTTCGCTTCACTGTATTTCATCACACGATAATGTTGATAATTAATCTTGGAGGTACCTCTCACTTTATCCTACGCGAGTTTCTCTGGTTAGGTGGGAAAGATTGGCGTGGCTAGTAATATATATATATATATATACATATATATATATATACATATATATATATATATATATTACTAAACACATCCTGTCCGTAGATAACTTTACCGTCACTCGAGTCGTTAGCGTGCCTATTCTTTTCTATTTCTCTCGGCACTGATTATCTAACCTTTGGTTGCTGGTTCTCGTAGTCGTGCTGTGTATTCCTTCATTATTCACACAAGCATTTGAAGGAACATTCGAACGGAAACACACGCGTGCACAGACTTTCTCAATTTCCCATTATTATTCATATGGTCATTAGAGTAAACAGCCTGTGCATCCCGAATGGCGGCTTATTTCGATCTGACTCCTTTTTTAAGCTTCCTGTCCTCTTATTTGCCGCGCCCATGTTATCTAATTCTACATCAAAATCGAATTGTAAAAGTTCAGTAACCATACTCTGTTGCTAAATAATAATTCTTATCAGAAATAAATACCCCCTCATGTGTGTTTTTATTGTGCATATGTTCATAACTTGACTTGATTATTTCAATATCAACTCCCAAAATCTATAGGTTCGGTCACAGTTTATTTTTTTCTGTGATTCCTATGCCCCACCATTAGCCAGTGTATAATTTAACGTGTTTAGATATTGTGTGATCCGCCATTCTGTGCCCCAGGACTTGATTTTTCGGTTCCAGTGACTTTTGGTTGTACCTCGATTCCTGTTTGTCACACTGAAATCGGTGCGAATAAAGCTGCTATATTCAGAAGACCAATTCGTCATCTGATGTTTTCAATTAATCTGCCATGTTCTTTTCTGACCCCTCTACCCTTTCGCCTTTTCAGTAATTTGTTTCAATCCATCATCATCTGCCGTTTGGAAAGTTATCAAATCCTTAATGTGAAAGGCCCGAGAGAAGAATACCTCAAATCTCTGTTTCCCACCTTGATTCAATTATGGCCCGAAGGATGGATTACCAATGCGTGAGTTTTTGGAGCAGTCCCATTGAAAAATCGTCGAAGCATCACCTTCAAATTATGTTCTTGGAACAGTTTCCCTTCAGTTTGGGGAGGAGGGTGCTGCTTCTTTGGTTTAAGTTTTCGCTGTGGACCCTAAAGTCTTAGGTTCAAAACCGGCTATCACCATCCAGCTTTCATCTGTTTATCTTAAAAATGATAATAACGCGGGGCCTTTAAGTTCGATTATGACTTTTTTCTGGTCAATTAATGTCTATCATTCAAACATATCATGTGCATTTTGTTTGCCATCAGATGTTACTTTATAAATGATCTACTTCTCAAAGTTTATGTATTATTTTGATATGCTTTTATCACGTAAAAAGTCATGGCGTAAAAGTTCAAAACTGTCCGTTAGCATGACTCGCCTTAAATGTACACATTCATCCCGGAAAACTGTCGCACTTGAAGGTGGAATAATGTTAAGTGAGATTAATTATGCTAATTATGCTACAGAAAACACCCGCTTCATATTTTGGCAGATGACATCCTAATTGAGTTGAAGTCTGTTAATTCACATCACCCAGACCACTCTTGTACTTCTCTCTCTCTCCTTAACTCCAACCACACCTTTTACCATAATGACTCAGGTAACTGGGACGAATTTTGTGACTTTCTATTAGCCATTGAATGACCGTTGTTTTGTCTAAATTTTCCACTTCTGTTTCAAACTTGACTGGGATTATTCGTCAGATCGTGTGTCTTTATATTCCACATTTCCCCAAACTCAGCAAACCCAGATCCTCTGAGTGTTCAAACCATGCTGTACATTTAAAAAACTCGGTGTTTCGTCATTTTATTGTGAGGTTCTTCTCACACTTGTGAGTAGTTTGCAAACACAAAGAAGCGGTTGTTGGATTCCCACAACATCCGCTAATGTAATAAACGATTTACTATTGAAAATACAGAATAGGCAAACAGCCTTTCTGGCTGGCGATCATTGACAAAGAGAAGATCACGAAAGTACCGATTGTTGCCATCACGACGGGACTGCTCGAGACAGCTCGTATACAGAAAGCTCGGTTGGCATTAGCCAACTTGAGACATCTGTGGCGCCGTCGCGACATCCGGTTGTCTGTGAAGGGTTGAGTGTATGCTGCGGTAGTTCCACCAGTTCTTCTATACGACGCAGGAACTTGACCATTACGGGAACAGGGCAAAGATAGATCGTCGTTGTTTGCACAACGCTGTCTACGCAGCATTGCACGAATCTGGTGGGGCAGCCGGACGAGCAATGCTGAGGTCAGGTGAAACGTTTTAGGCAACCGCGGTTGCTCATTGGAGCAAGTGGTCGACCTCCATAGATAACGTTGACTGGGGCATGTATTACGCATGTCACCAAATAGGTTGCCACGGCGAGCGGTGTTTGCCGAGGCAGGTAGTGAGTGGAATAAAGCTCAGGGTGGTCAAGCTAAGACCTGGCACGAGGGTATGAAAACCCTAACCAGGAGTCTGGATCACGTAGGTCCCGTTAGGTTCCCTGGCCGGGGACCTCGGGATGATCGTAACCGATGGTGAGAGACACTGAATGATATGGCTGAGTGTCGTAAACAGTGACGTTTGTGCACTTTCTCAGTTTCTGTGTATCATTAGTCCACTGAACTTTTCATCTTTCTCTTCGATCCTACTTTTAACCTTTCCTGTCTTTCTCCTTATGTTCATCCAAATAGGCAACCGAAAGATAGCAACCAAAACCGGCGCACGATAGTGCATGGTTAATGGTTGTTCAAACTGAACTGAATTTGAACTAATTGTTGCTAATTAGGTGTTTTGTTGTTTATAACCTTATTTGCCACTATTTCCTGCTGTAATTTGAATGAAGAATTCTTCTTGCCGGCACTGTCTTGTGTATATGAGTTGGCGCTCCTCATCCAACCCACCCTCCCGCAACTGCCTATAGCAAGCCAGAAACAAACGCTTGCTCTTTATACAGAGAGGAGGACTACATATTCCATAAGGCAGAGCATCTGGCTTCGTCCACCACCGATGACGAACGTGCCGCGAAATCGATTTCATGTAATTTTTGCCCTTCTAATTTGTCTCCTAATTGTAGTTCCTCTGGCTTTCTGGTTAATGAACCTCGAAACAGAAGTGGCCCTTACTTTCGGGGTTTCCTCAAACTCCGCCTTGTCCACCGAATCTGTTCTTCAGAAATCCTAATACATCCAATCAACCCTTTCCACCTCTCACAATAACCAGAAAGGCGCCCCAAGCTATTCGTGGTTTGGATTTCTGTAGACCATCCGTTTCAGATGGTATTCCACCCTTCGTCCTAAAGATGTGTGCTCTCTCGAATTAACCCTTTTCTACGCTACATTTTCTGTTATCTTGATCAAAAATCTTTCCACACTCCGTGGAAAAATCCAGTTATTTTTTCTCATCTCAGATCGTGGTGACTCTGCGGATTTCAGTAACTATCGTCCCATCATCCCCACTTCTGTAATTTTCAAAGATTTGAAAACCCTATCTGTGACCAGTTGGGGGTGCTTGTAGAACGTTGGGTGATTTGGATTTTGCCCTCGTGACCTACTGGCTCTATTTTTGCATTGGTCGACAGATCACGGAGAAACTCGTTCCGATCTCGCTCGACATATCAGGGACCTTCGACCGTATTTGGCACAAATTTTCGCCTTCAAAATTACGCACTTTCGGATTACATATCTTCAACAAACGAGTGATCTCTTTCCGATCCGCTAATATCCAACATCGGCCGTTCTTTGAAAATGGCGGTGTTCCACAAGCTTGTCTACTTAAGTGCATTCCGTTCTATTTACTGACGATCCTTTTTCACAAAACCTACTGTTCCATTTACTGTTTCGCTGCGTTGTTCTCTTCCTTAATCCACGACCAGCCGGGTCACTGCTGACCCACTTTTCTTCGCGCACTAACCTTTCGCATTGCTCGCGGAGTTTTTCTCAGTCTATGCCGAAGTCTTTATGCCCACCCATCTCTTGGTACTAAGCTCGAATTCGAATACCGCAGTCGCATATGGAGTGTAGCTTCATATTCTGCTTTTTCTCCTAACCGCTTTTAATGTAAGACAATCTAGCTGATCAACAAACTGTCTTTAAAGTCAAATGTTCAGTCGCTTTCCCAACTGCCTGGCGATTGCCTCGTCTCTCCCTCACCGCAACTCGCTCCAGCGGTTCCCCTCCCCTCCCCTTTTCTATTCTATTCTTTTCATTCTCAGGCGAGCTGTCACCCATATCTGGTTTCTATATTGAGATATCAGACTTCTGTCTTTCCCCTCATGATTGTAAAATGATGGAACGCTTCCCATCTCCATATTTCCAACCACTTATAATCTTTCTTCAACAAGTTGGTTCTCGTTTGCATGTTCTCCTCATACCTTCCCTCTCCTTTCGGCTATAGGGTTTGCAGTGTCTCGCCATATCAGCTTTGAAGCTTCCAGTTCCATCTCCCACTGCCGACTTCCCGAAACCGGAAGTTAACGAGATCAGCGGGAAAGTTGTATCAGGGAGCACACATCTGTTGCACTTTAGCCTTGATTGCTCGGGAAAATGCGCGCAATGACCGATATCAAACGTTCTCGGTGGATTCTTATTGGCTGATTTCGTTTTCCCAGTGGAAGGAATTCATTTTCAGGAAGGTTTTTACCTTCACGACACGGTTTACCCCTTAACTGCGAGTCAATTTGTATAAAGAAAAGATAATCCCTATGCAGGATTGCCGTCGCCTACGTTTGTTCCAGTTGGTGCAAGTCTAAAAGCACGAACATTTTTTTGCGTACACCGCATCATGAATAACCTGCATTCCGATTGAATGCCAGCAAAGTTCCCCTGACAGAGATCACTCTCACCGACGTTAATCAGAGTTAAACGACAGTGATGTATTCATTTTCTGTGATCGGGTGACGGACTGTGTTAACTTTGGCTATGATGCATGTCTATTAGCATCCGTTCTTATCACCACTCGATTTTCCTCTCCTTCATGAAAAAAATGAGGACACCGAAGGAATGGACAGAAATAGATGATCACCCGAATATGAAAAGAATATTCAAGCTTATCATATCTAAGATCACCCAACTAAACCACGTGTACACCATTACCCTATTTAGAACACAAATTGTCGCTAGTGGTGGAACTATCTGTCTATCTAAAGACCTGTATCTTGAAATACAAACCGTGTGGATCCCTCTTTACTGCATTGATACTGAATCATATGGTCGTTATTTCATCGGTACCAATTGTGTCCTTTCCCAACCCGATGATTGAACTTGGATATCTCAAATTATTTCTTGTTGTCCACATTGAAGTGACCACATAAGTCAGAAACCATCAGTCTCACAGAGTCTCTGGGCCTGATTGACTTCAGCTATTGATCCTTATGGTGTGCACTTGAGCTAGTTAGTCCATTCACTTCATTGTCCAACAGAATTGTTCATGAAAAGAGGATGGCGTATAGTTAGATAACTGTGTACATTACCCCCCCCCAACTCCAAAAAGTAAGTTGACAAATTTAGGCTCGTATCATGTGTACGTATTATACTTAGTACCCTAACAAACCTGCTTTACTCCATATAGACACATCAGTTTTGATAATAACATTTCTTGTGCTGTTGCTCATTTTGTTCAGTTTTACCTAATCTTCGTGTCTCTGGCGTGGTGTCACGTATGCGCTTCCTTTCTTAAAGCAATACATTCAGTCCAGTTCAGTTTTTACAATCAGTAACCGGATTTCGATCTCATTACTGCCTGTTTGGATGAAGTAGTAAAGGAATGTGTGAAATATTCGAATCAGTGTCAGAATGAAAATAAAGAATTCATGAAGACTAAAATTGCGAAGAAATTGACGTGTACGGACGCTAAGTGTCTCTTATCATTGATTACAATTATCCCGAAATACCCATCCCGAAAGTCTAACCCGACCTATATGACCGAGTTTCCTGGTCAGGATTTTCATACCCAAGTGGTAGATCTTAGTTTGACCACTTGCTTTTTCCAGTCACTACCTGCCTCGGTAGACAATACGCATCATGGCAATCTACTTGATAACCTGCGCAACACGTGTACCAACCATCACTGGCTCTAGTGGGTGACCGCGGTTACTTAAAACCCTTCTAAATTTAGCATCACTGGTTCTTTTGCCCCACCCAAATCATGTAGTGCTTCGTAGACAGTACATTTCGAACACCGATCATCTATATTTATCTTGTCTTGTAATAAAGAGGTCTCTGCACGCATAACAGAAGGGACCCAATTGCTATTACATACATTTAACCCTTCACATACAGTCGGATGTCGCGACGACGCCATAAATGTCTCAGGTTGGCAAGTGTTAATCGAGCCTTCCGTATGCGTGCCGACACGTCATCCGTTGAGTCCTCACAGGTGAAATGTAGCTGCCCAAGTTGCAAAATCTGTTCACTTCCTCCATTACTCCATGAGGTCGGGTGTGTTTGGAAGCTGTACCAACCAAGTCCTGTGGCAACGTTTCCACTTTGGAGGTTCTAAACGTTGAATATATAAGTGTACGTAGTTATATGAAATATAATAGGAGAGAGAGCAACCTTGACGAAGACCGCTCAGCTTCGGTTATTGGTATAAACTGATCGTAATATTGATATAAGAAGAACTGAACCGGAGCCTCCGACTCAAAAACTTGATCCACAAGGCAGTGGGGCGTTGATCCAACGCTGGAGCTTGATCGGAGCACCCATGTGGTGGCTTTTAGTGACCTGTCACTCGAGGCCGTTGAGTTTCGGTCAGTGTGTTTTCCGCTAGTGCGTTGGTTGATGGCCCACTGACTGGCGTCGGCACTTAGTATTATGCACCCAGTGAGAGGTAGAACGTGGACGGGACCTCACCTTTTTGGCTGGGGCTGCCGTACCTGTCCAATGAAATGCGAAGACCTCCCACCGTCGGGAGGAAGCCCCAGGTACCCCACTCCTACGTCCATTTAGCGTTTTTTACTCATAAACTGCCCCTCCACGTGTTTATTTGCTGGAGTGACCTATTTACGGGCCAGATGAAAGAAGCCAGGAGGTCCCCAAGCAGCTGACCTTGGGCGATTGAGCTTTTTCGGCCTCTGCTCATTGGCCATTCAGGTATGATTGAATCTGTTGTTTTTAGGAGCCATCCTGTATAGCTGGCTGGGTCATGGAAGCAAGCAAGCCATCAAACCACATCTAGGTGCAGTCTATTCGTGATGGCTCCCGTGGTGGAGACTCCGATGTTATGGCAACCGGTTGTTAGAAAGTGATATGGCTTAGTGTCGCAATCAGTGGCGTTCGTGCATCTACTCGTTATCATTGCAGCTCTAATTCATGTTAATTCTTTATCTTCTTCGACTCTTGCGAAACATTCCATTCTTCCCTCTGCTCTTCTATCCAAATGGGTAGCTAAAAGACAGCAACCAAAAGCGGCGTACCCTTCAATGAGAGGCAGCGCCGGAGTATAGAGCTTTCGAGT
This sequence comes from Echinostoma caproni, assembly GCA_900618425.1. Classification (NCBI taxonomy): domain Eukaryota; kingdom Metazoa; phylum Platyhelminthes; class Trematoda; order Plagiorchiida; family Echinostomatidae; genus Echinostoma; species Echinostoma caproni. Next base: position 32,528 of record UZAN01042576.1, on the reverse strand, counting down.
GGGTCGCATGCAGCTTTCACATCGTGATTGATAGAAATGGCAGGTCAACGAAAATGATTCGTGTCCTAAAATGTTATCGGTACAGCTTTGACTAATTCAGAAACCAGCCTATACAGTTCGTGTTTGACAGAAAGTGGACCCAGTTTGTTGTCAGCGAGAGTTTTAAACACCATGTTGGTCAAACCAATCCCTCTGTGGTTTTCACAAAAGGATCTGACACCTTGTGAATCGGCAAGATGACCGACCCATACCACTATGTCAGAACCTGTTCCCTTCCACATTGAGCCCAGGAGTCTCGTCAACTCCAAACCCATGACTGAACACCCTTCCGTAAAAACCGATGGGAACAGCCTATCTGGGTCGGAAGCCTTATACCTTTTGATATAATTTATTTCCCTGGAGACCTCCATTGCGCTAATCGGTCCTAGCTACTCTCTTCACTACAAGATGTTGGACTACCGTTGACAGATCCCGGTTCACCTATCCAATGATTCTAAATGTGACTTTCTTCCTGTAAATTCTGGGAAGCTTCAGGACACTATTTATACCCTTATTATTTTCTTCCATTTGCAACTTACTCATCGTGACAGAAGATTTCCTGACTAAACCTGCAGATGATGTCGAGTTCGATTTTAAGTTGAACGGAAGTTTTCAATCTNCCATTTCATCTTTTTTGGATTAATCGTCTTCCTCTTTGTCATCCGTAAATGCTTCTAAATCTGCTGGCTTCATATTTTCCCCTGTTAAAGTTGAATGCTTAGAAAAAGTATGATACAAGTGTTCAGAGTTGCGTATTGGTGATCAATGTGTCCCTCCAGTTTGCAATGTGACTTTAGTTCATCCCAACATCTTACGTGGTCTTCTCCTGTTTAAAAACAACTAAAAAATGAAGCAACTCCGTTCTTGTGCCAAAATAAGGATGTCTGCATTTTCTATTGCACACATTTACGTGATGAAATGCAGACGGGGTGAACCTCATAATCGCGAAGGAGATTTACTCAGTAATGGAGACCGGTAGCTAGCGCGAGTCCCGGGACGAGGAGTAGCGAACCACGTTAGGCCCCAATAACATATATATATATATATATATATATATATATAATATTTCCACACTCGTCTGAGGCCAGGCTGTGTGCCAAAAAACTCACAGTACACTAATCTCTGAAAAAAGAAAGAATATGATTTGCTAGAGACGCGATTGTTCTAGGCTGTCGAACGAAACGGGTGAATTTTTTTAAGAATTTCACAACCGGAGCCTGTGGCTAACCAAAGTTTGACCCACATAGCGAGGGGGTGGGGTGTGAAAACCGCAATTAATGGTGGGCCGGTGTTTGGTTCATCGTACCGTGCACCTTTTGGACGGGGTCAAACGCCCGGGATGCCCAATACACCTCGATACCCAATCGAGCCGGTGATCACCACCATTACCAGGAATATGTGGTATGTACGCCTCCGCTTGGTTAGTTTAGAACTAGGGATTTTAGCCAATTTCCCTAGGTGCACTACCAGTGGTTCACCGATCCGGTTAGCCTCGGATGTTGACGTTTTATCCTTTCATTTTGGTGGGAAAACACCACCACGGGAAGACACTGAATGGGGCTTCTTCAGCTTCTGCTTTGGCCCGCGCAACCTCTCAGTATGGCGTCATCGAGCAAGTCATGGAACATTTTCTCCCAATAAAGATATTGTCATGATTTGTTTTGCGCACAGCTTGAACTCGGATGGCTGAGAAATGTATAATGTATATACGGTGAACCGGTTGGAGTCTGAAAACGTCAAACTCAACGTTTTATTATGGATGATTTAACAAATTTAAAGTTTATCATACCCCATAGGATTTTTACAGAATCTTTTGAATAACTTTACAAAGAGAAACTAACAATGATAATAATGTGCGTGATTACTCACGGATTTTGAAATTTTGAGTGTTCCAATGCTTTATCAAGTTGCGATTTAAATAGTTCAACTGTAAGAGCACACACTATATCAGATGGAAGAGAATTCCATACGCCGCACCCTGACTGAAAACGAGTGATGCCGACAATCAATGTGGCTGTTCTGGGTCTTCATCTTTAGTGGATGTCCCCTGAGGTGATGAGATAATCGGAAGGTCACCATTGTTGTATCTTACACTGATACTAAGTCTCTCCAGTGCGTCGTGTGCACTCGTCTACGGGGCTCGTAAAGTCGTTCCAGTACCTTAACTTCCTTCGAGAGCAAGCTACTCACACTTCCGTTTGTTGATAATCTGTTGGAATTTACCACAATCCTGAATGTCAAGATTGAACATGTTCAAAAATCGTTGGTGTCGGAGTACAACAACCCCATTCATTCGCCTTCACTTTATTCATAGTCTGTATGTATATGATGTCCAAGTGGTTTGAAGTTGTTTCCACTGGCATTTTGGTTCAAATCCAAATGCATTGGTGGGTGAGTATGATTTCTTTCATAATGACTTTTTCACTTTTCTTCGCTAAGTTAATACTTGTGTCGTGACCCCGTTGCTAGTCCTCAAAACTGACCTGGGGGTTACTTTTTGGAGAAGGTCAAAGGTATTCGATTGTTTCTTTCTTAATCCAATTAACTCTTCAACAATATTTCTAGTGCATTCTTTTCTCGTTTTGCCTTTCTTTTCAGTGCGTTATGGAGAGCCGCTCTACCTGTTTTCCAGCGATTCAGCTCCGAGCAGTAGGTTTCAACTGCTTTTTGTTTGGCTTAATCGGGTGTTTTTGTCGCAGTGATTGATTTGAAAATTGATGAACCCTGTTCTTGGAACGTCTACTGTGTCGTATCTGTAAAGATTGTTATGCTGATAATTAATCACGAAGGTACTTATGTGTCCTATGAAACCCTCAAATACGAAGTGGATTTTTATAGCTTTCCAGTTTTCGATTAAAAAGGTGTTTTGGAGCTAGAGTCACGGAGTTTGTGGGCAACTGACTTCTGTGTGTCCGTCTAGCAGATGGGAAATCAGCGAAAACTGAGATAATCTCAATAGAAGGGAACTCAAGAAGTGACTGCTCAATGTCACAGCATTGACTGCCAGATAACCTGAAAGCGAGATAATTAATTATGCACATGACCTTTTATGGAACCGTATGAACGAGATAACTAGCATGGAACAAAATATATGATAAAAGCTGCTTGCATTCTCATCACAAGGATAGTACTTGAGATCCACACGCACACCCTCGTATACGTAAGCAAAGGCAGTCGATATGATTTTAACCTGTTTTGGTGGTCAGGTCACCATCCTTCCCCAAAGCCAAACCTATTGCTGTCTCCATGTTAGTAGCATTGTGAACTAGCATAATTTGATCCCGTAGAGAAGAATAAGTAATTGTATTTCTTTTTAAAAAATGAGTTCTGTGTTCATCATTATATAACTTCGGTTATATGCGAATTTTGTTGAGAGACGAGTTTTCGTTTGATGCTAAAGCTTCCTTTAACTACATATACGTTTTTGTACCTGTTTGTTGACTGCTGCTCTGGTACAATGCCTGGAAGGATAGATGCCCAAGTCAGGCTCGTGCTCAGCCATGGCATTTGATGCTGGTTCAGCGGTTTAAGCCATTCTCATATATCCATCAGTCTCTAAAGTTCGTTTAGTGCAGTACCGTGCCCATCGAATTTAGGCCTTGTGTTCCCCGGTTCCTTAAGTCTCAGTGCCCAATTTTTCCGTTGGCATACTTCAGTAATAGTCGATGTCCATATACTTGGCTTTTACTTCCAGAATTTCTCATCTCATCGTTGTGTTTAAAAAGGAGTTGAAGATTTCGTTGCAATTACTACGGTGTTCACATACCTTCGTCAAAACAATTGCGAAAATTGGGAACAAAATTTTTTTTATTGGTAATCATTTTGTGAGGTTTTGTAATCAAAATGTGAATCGCTAGCGTTTTGAAGCTTCATTTACACAATTCCTAATATTGCTACATGTTTCTACACGAAGTTCAGACCTAAAACTGTCCATTACACACTGTCCTTGAAGTCGCTTGTCGGCTCGGAAGTTGTATGACCGGGTGTTTTGTTGATAAACAAAGTCGGGTGATGCTTTTGATTTTCATTCTTTTGGTTTGGGTACAATAGAACATGTATTATGAGTTTCAAGATTGATTTTGTTGCCACACCCAAATCAGTACTTATCCTTACCACACTTACGCTTTTTTTAATTTCACACAAGTTTTATACGGAGTATTTTGTTCACCACTCTAATTTGGACAAAAAACGCAATGCTGTTCTTTTCTTTTAACAGTCCCATTGGAAATCAAACGGCATTCACAACAAAAGCAGCTAATTCTGGTAATTCCTCTTCCCAAGTGCCATCTGGAAGCTCGATACCAGAAATGAATCCTAAGATTTATGATGGAAGCTCAAAATCAGCTTCAGCTGTTGCGAGCGCTAAGGGCAAGCCAAGCACTCCTGTCGTCCGACAGTCCTCTACCTCAACTCCAACAGCAGTCACGAAACCTATTCCTACGGACTCGGTTACTTCATGCACCGTTACTCTGCAACCGATCACCAACATTGAAAGTGAACTGAGCATTCTTACAACCAACCATCAGACATCGACAACCAACACTGTACCATCGACCCCCCCTGTATCTAGCGCTTCTGTAACCGTTAATTTGCAACAGGCAATACGTTCCATGCTGGAATCAAAGTCAGGAAAACCACCAGCACACACGGAACGTGCAACCCCACATTGTTCTCATGCTGAACCGTCACAGGGCCTACCCGGAGGGTCCCCACCTTGCATACAAAGCTCAGTGCAAATCAAATCATCCACACCTGCACCAAGTACCAATGTGGCCATGGTCTCTCCCTCTAAACCCTCCAGTGCCAAGCCATCCTCCCTGGTACAGCCTGTTAACGCTAGCGTCTCACGCTCTACGTTAGCTCAGTTATCAGCAGTTTTAACGCAAACAAATCGCACCGCAAGTACAACGGTCGGTGGAAATCATTCAGCATTGATCCGGTCTACCGATGCAGCCCATTTACATTCAACTGTCCCTAGTAGTAACTTGCCATCCAATGGACCGGATACAAGTACAATACGCCCGATGAACCGTGAACAACCTCGGTCTGTGGGCCTTGGAGTTCCTGAAAAGTATGTTTTTTGCGCACTGTTTATTTACCTTCACCCCTTTTCGGTTCCTTCGCTATATTCACCATTTCACTCTCGTTGTACTTACTTTTATTGAACATACAAAGATAGGATTTTCAAAAAGGGGGTAGGCGGCCAATCAAATGGCTGCCATTCAACACACAATGGGTAAAGCCAGACGGTGGTGGTGGGATTCGAACACATCCCCGGGGTAATAATTTGGTGTCGTTACCACCGCCTATGTGTTACATCAATTTCAACATTGATAGACACCTGCGAGTCACTATATCACTTGAATAGCCTAACTGTTGCTGGTTGTTTTCTATCAAGTTACTAGAAATATACAGTAGTAGCATGTCCTGCAAACGGATGCCATCTGTGTTTTTCTGTCTGTAGTTCCGTCCGCATTACTGCTGTTCGAAGACAAACGGCTCCAGTGGTGTTTAATCGAGGACCCAGATCAACCCAACCAGCTACTCTCAACATTACTACTTCAGTGGCACAGCGAACTGAGTCGCAACATTCTCCGACTGTAGCGGGTGTTTCTGTGACCGGTGCATACGACAAACAGGTCCGTCAGCAGTTACTCTACCAGTCTGCTGCCGTTGCACTCTCCGCTGCTCAAATAGATCAGTTGCAACAACGCGCAGTGTCGACCAGCGCCCGCCCAAACCCTTCAGTTAATTGCAATTCATGGCTCGCTGCAACGGCTCTTCTTCTTCAGAGACCTCAACCACCCCCAGCTCATCAGCAGATCCCTACAACTACCTCCTATCAACTGTCCCGTGAGTCGGGTGCACCGAATAGCACGCCTAATACACACTCAGGAAACCAATCGACCAAAGGTGTCGCGTCTTCATCTCCACGAACCGTAAATCCGGCTTTCACAAATCCCGGTTAGTAGATAATATATTATTATTACTTTGTTTTCTACTACTCATTAATCGGTATTCGAGTATCCTTTGAGTTCCGTTTCATTTACATTTTATGCACCACCTGCGAAGTTGTCTTGCCCTAAAACAAATTTATGCTTTCTGCTGCCAAATTATTTCGATTGAAGCGTTGATGACCCTTTCTGGTTTTCCATCTTTCATTTCATTTTGGATTATAAGTTTCGCTGGTTAGCCGAAAGCCCCGGATGTAAGGTTCCAGAAAAATCACCTATGTTAATGCATTCAGCCTTGCGGTATTCCATCCACGAATCGGATTGAATTGGTCGTTATGCATATGGTTTGTTAAGCACGGCGTAGACCCGGTTGAAAGCGGGAATTGATAGAAAACCGTGCAATATATCAGTTGCTAAGAGCAATATGATCATCTTGAAGAGTGAATCAACCATGCTTGGCTTTCTTTTCGCTCCATGCTTTTTCCCTTCAAATGTAACGTTAGAAAGCGAAACATATTACTGGACATTCATGCAATAGACTGTTATCCGTGCTCAATCCACGTATAGTTGGATTCATATTGTGTGCCGAGCAAACCCTGATGCAAGAATCTCTCTGTTGGTTCAATCTTTTCATCATTTTCTCGAGGGAGTAACACTATCAGGTTGTCCAAATAAACAAGTCATTTTGAGTATTCACAATCAGCGCTTTTGTCTCACATAATCTACCGGCCGTTAATATTCAGGATGGCGCAGTTACATGCTCATGTCAGTCTTTAGTGAGCACTTTGCATTTCGGAGGCGCAAGGCATACTATGATAGACAGATGTTCCAGCAGTAGTTGTACCGCATGTTTTCCGAAAACATAGCGACATCATCGTTTTAAGATCTGTAGGAAGATTGTCTGTTGGAATTTGACATACTTCTCTGGTACACTGTCTCTGAGGAGATATCCTCACATAACAGTCCTGTCGAGGAAAGACGACGGCTTTTGTTGGTTTCCGGCAGATCTGAAGGTGTTACAGTATCCGACAAAGAGAGGAGATTAGATTTATATAGCCACCGCCTTGAAGGAGCTCACTGTTCGCTTCTCTTAGCTGTTTCTCTCCTTTCGGTACCTATTTCTGAGGATAATTGATAGCAACGTTTGACGCAATGCGAATTAAGCAGATTCCGCTTTAAATAACACAAGCTGACAATTTTCGCAAATCACTATATATTTGTCATTTTCGAAAAGAATACGGGAGCAGTGTGCAAGATCGTTACTGTCGGGTACTACGAAGCTTCTTGTATCCGTTACCGTTTAGTCTGTGGCTTTTGAATAGTAATGTGTTCTTCAGGGAAGTTTTCTTCGCTTGTGGATTGTTACAAATATCTTTTCGGGAACAGTCCCGCTCGAACGTAATAAATTTCCTATTACTGTAATATCTTAATCAGAGTAATTCTGACATTTTGATCCTAATGGTTACATCTCGCACTGCCATCGCAATATACTCGAAATAATTAAATAATGTTTTCATATCATCCGAGATGACTATCAGCCCATTATTGATGGCATTCTGCGGATATACTTGAGCGGTATGGTCAATCATCGGGTATGCATTGTTCACGCATTTCCCCTTCTTGATTCTTTCACGCATTTCAATAGATTCCTATCTGACGACTCAACCAGACTGAGACAACCAGTCACCTCAATTCGAACAAAGTTCCAGTTGTCAGATAGTCATGTATGTTGTAGTTTCTGCCTAGTTAAATGACGTCTGTGTAGTTTCTTTTTCATTTAAAATCCCAAGGTCCTTTTCTTTGATTAAAAGTAGAAAACGCAGGACGTAAAATATTGTCAGCCCCGCCGTGAGGATAACACCTAGTAACCTTGTACTGGTATCTTCCAATACTAAAACTAAGCATCACTACTTTTCGTTAAAGGCCACTTGAGTACTTGCCTTTCAGAGCTAATTTGTATTGGTTGACCACTTCCCATAATTATTGTATTTACCTTTTGATGAAATTTTCGGTGGCTTTACCACTGCAAATAATCCTGTGTGCGTTTAATTGAATAATCCACGATATTTACGTTTCAATTGTACCTTCCCTTTCAGGTTCTGGAGCTCAACAGTAACAATTCAGGGCCCATTATCAATTACAGATGCATTTATTTCTAGCTATACTACGTATCTTTTGTCTTTAGGTTCGCGTTTCGACTCCATATTAAAGCTGGTTTTATCGCTGTGCACCTTTTCTTCCCTTCCGTCGAATTGACAGGTCCCAAGTTTTTTACATAATTCCCTGTCCCTGCTTGTACCTATCTGTGCACAACGACTTCCTCCTCTGTGTACGATGTACTTTTGTACCTTAAAACGTACCGGTGTTTTCCTTCCAAGGAATATTTTCGCAGTGTATTTCTGCTATAATTCCTAAATTATAATAAAGACAATTGATCGGAATGGAAAATCTATTGATTTCGAAAAGCTCTCAGTGATTTCATAATGGATTCTTCATGATGTTTCATCGCTTTCCCATCGATAAACCTTTCTGTCAGTCAGCCTTTTTGAAGAGATTTATACATTACTGATTGTATGCAAACCAGTGATTTATTTATGTTCCAGAAAATCCCTTTCAATCTCGGCCGTGAGATTGAATGTCTCTCCATCGTCCGAACATCGACACGTGTGCTCGAAAAACCGATATATAATAAACTCGTTTTCGAATAGCAACCACGTTGATTCATCGTTACTTTTGCATTGGATAACAGTCTGTAATGACGACTGAGCGCTCGGTTAGATTCGATTACTTTCTATTTTAGTCTTGTAGAAATCTCTTTCCGATCTGTCTAGTTCTTCCTTTCAATCCGGAATAATCCTGGACGCATCCTGTTTATGTCACCCATCGAATATCACTCAGCGTTTTACCAGCAAGCTCAAACAGCCGGACGTTACAGGATTTTTGAAGCTGAATTTCGGTTTTCACTAGGTCGCGTTCAATATCCGCACATCATCAGATTGATCAACAGACTGTCCTAGCTAGATTCCGTGAAAATTTCAATCTAGATGTATGCTGGGTCTCAGAAACACGCATACAAGACCCTACTTCAATTATCTCCCTGCGTTCTTCCAACCCAACCTCATCCTCACGCTTTACCTTCCGTGTGTCAGACGATTCGGCATCCGAAACTCGCAGTGTTGATGGTGTCGGAATCGCGCTGAGTGTCAAGACCGACCGTTCGCTTCTCGACTGGATTCCGATTAGTAGCCAACTTTGCGCTGTGCGTCTGGATAGTTCAGCCCCGCTGTCGCCCGGCTCACTACCACGCTCAACCTATTGAGGCCTTATGTGATTTACCACTCCAAGTCG
>UZAN01042576.1:0-19659 GCA_900618425.1 Echinostoma caproni | reverse complement strand
CTAATCAAGGGAGCTATGTGAATATTGATAAAAACAACTTTGGACACAGGTGCAGAGACGAAACACAAAAGATGAATCTCAGCTACCCTACTAAACGCCCACAGAACCCTCCCCCCTCAGGCTATGGATGAGCTGGCGTTTGAAAGATTTGCGCGCTGTGTCATATGTGGCATCCGGAGGGAGGGTTCTGCAGGCGTGCAGCAGGGTAGCCGAGGTCGGTGAGATCCGTTGTTTGTGTTTGGAGCTTGCGGCAGGGGTCCGACGTTGCTTTTATCGATATTTGAAAGTTTGGTTCTAGGTAAGGCCGCTTGTTGACCAATCTTATAGAGTGTGCGGACATCGAAGCGACCAAGTGAAAACGGAAAATCAGCTTCAAAAATCCTGTAACTTCCGGCTATTTGACCTTGTTGGTAAAACGCTGAGTGATACTCGATGGGTGGCGTAAACATGTTGCGTTTTGGATTATTCGGGATCGAAATGACTGCGAAAACTACCGCGGGATCAATTTGACTCTGATCGTCCAGAAAGTGCCAGCCTCGGTCGTTCTTCGACGCCTGACTCCAAGAGAGATCAACGTCCATGAACAGCAAGCCGAATTCCGGCCTGGCCGTGGATGTATTGATCAACATTTCACGTTGCCCCAGGCCCTTGAGCTGCGTCACGCCCACCGCCAACCAACGATTGCAGTGTTTCTTGAGCTGAAAGGAGCCTTCGATTCAATTGACCGCGAAGCTCTGGTGGGTTTTGTTCTTCGAATTGGAATGCCCCAGAAGTACATTAACTTACTGAGGTCACTGTACTCACACCTCTGGTCGTGTAAGGATCTATGATGAACTAAATGGTCCACTCATCACCAACGGCGGCATTTGTCAAGGGTGCTCTCGCTAGCCATTCCTGTTCAATTTCGTCGTAGACAAAATACTGGAGAGCGCGCTAAGGGGACTCCAAAACGTAGGTATTGAATGGACAGCTGGAGAAAAGCTCTGCTGTACAGTGTACGCTGATGACGCCGTCTGTCTGTTCGAATTTACGGAGGACGCGGAAAGCACTTGATAGAGTAACGAGTGCAGTTGCCACATTTGGTGTGTTTTGCACCTTCAGCGTGCCAAGTGTTGCTACAGGACTGGGTTTCGCCTACTCCCTGTTTGAAACTAAACGACCAGGAATTAGTTACGGTGGATTGCTTATCTTACTTAGGTAGCTGCGTGACCAATGACGATACCGGAGCAAAATAAATAACCGCCCGCATTTCCAAGGCTCGAGCAGCATACGCAGGATTGAAACGCCTTTGGCGTAGACGCGACGTTTCACTGAAGTTGAAAGGTCGTGTATATTGTGCTAGCGTTCGTTCAGTTTTTCTTTATTGTTGTGAGGCCCTGAATTTGCGAGTAGAAGATATCCGTCGACTAGAAGTTTTCGATTATCGGTGTTTACGCAGTTTAGCCCATGTTGGATGGAGCGAACGGGTTAGTAACGTAGAGGTAAGCCGCCGTGCGTTTGGGAGTCTATCAGGGATAAACCTGCTAGCGTCGAATTCAGATTAGTAGACTTCGCTGGCCAGGACGCGTATTGTGTTTGTCCAGTTATCGTCTTCCACATCGCGCCTTATTCACTGTAGCGGCTCCGGGCTGGATGATACCATGTGGAGACAAGACATGAGGAATTGCACAGAACCATTCGGTAGAGTGGGTGTCTCTCATCTTCACAGTTGGGGTCCCAAAGACTCCGCAACTGGTCGGTCAGAGACATTGAAGAATATGGCAGCGAACCCGCAGCAGTGGCGTTTGTGGTGGTGGCGGCGCAGTGGTTTAGTCGCTGTCACCGGCGTGCTTTGGACCCTATGGTCCGAGGTTCGAGCCCCGCCACCGCTACCACACTTCGGTGGTAGGCAGCTCTGCTGTCGTCCGGTTCAATACCACGCCTAACCTACAGGGGCCTTATGTGGTTCGCTACTCCAAGTTCTGGGGCTTAGGTTGCCGATTCCAACCACTGAACAGCAGGTCCTCTTGACTATCGGTTTTCCCCGTCTGCTGTTCGTCACACCTAGGTGTGTAATAAAAAAGTCTCTTATTAGGCCAGAACGCTTGAAACGGTATGTATGCAGAGTTCGATTGTGCGCTCTGTGCTGACCATAGAGGTTCACTTTCTTCCCCCTCCCTGACCATTTTGAATTTTTCCACCTGCCGCGTATGCATTACGAGTTTGGCAGCGATCAGTGAAAGTTCTCTTCACTGTATTTCGCTGTACGATGATGAGGATAAAATAGGTTGCCACGGCGAGCGGTGTTTCTCGAGGCAGTTAGTGGGTGGAATAAAGCCAGGGGTAGTCAGCTAAGACCTGGAATGAGGGTATGGAGTCCCTAACCAGGAGTCTGGGTCACATAACTCCTGTTGGGCTCCTTAACTGGGGACGTCGAGACGATCGTAACCGATGGTTAGGGACACTGAGTGATATGGCTGGGTTTCGTAAACAATAGCTTCCGTGCATCTCAATTTATTAGAAACAATAATTCACTGCAGTTCTCAATTTTCTCTTCGATCATACTTCCTGTTTCCCTCCTACTGTTTCATCCAAATGGGCAACCAAAGGCTACTAACGTAAATGTATGCCTAATGGTGGTCCAACCTGAACTGAACTGAGATGCGCCAGGTGTGGTGCTTGCATCAAGTGCCCGGTGATGCAGGGAGTAGCATGCTCGCGCTCTGCTTGTGAGATCCCGTTTCTTCGTTGGATTCGCACTGCTGATGAGATTCGACCAGGTTGAAACAGCTGTCCACTTGTCTTTAGCTCTGTATTTATTTACACGAATTGATCATATAGTGCTTTCTCATTTTAATGTATCCATTGGGAGCTTCCTATAGACATTTTGCGTACTCAACTTCCTCTTTTGCTATTCATCACTCCTGCTTCCCGCGAAATTCGTGTTCTGCATGACCCATTCAGTTGCACATAATTGTTCGCTTTTCGTCGAAAAATTCCTCAAATGTGTTACCGAAAGTGAAATTTTCTTAATCATTATGCGCTTTTCAATGTGCAAAAGGATGAATAGAAATCTCCCTGTCGGATTATTCCATATTTTTTCAACCCTATAGCTTTTGCTAATTGGTGCTTTCTTACGACTCACTGGGGATTTGTTTAACTATACTTGTACTTCCTTGAAAACAAGTACACCGTTTGGCACTTACCTAGTACCTGCATCTTGAGCTAAAGGCCACCAGCATGATATTACCACTTTTAACCCTTGCACGTCTCCTTCGCAAACCCAGTAATTGACTTACTGTTCCTTCTTTCAAAGTGATAACCCAGTGGTCTAACATGTCGCGTGTACTCTGCGTACTTCCAACTTGTCGTCATTTTATGAGTCTATGGTAGCCATATGTCAAGCAGTAAACGTCACTGAAAGCTATGAACTACGAGAATTAAGTAAAAACGCAATCAACCCGTGTGACTAGACCTTCCTTCAATATGAAGTTGATCTGAGCAGCCAGACAGTATTGACGTAGTTGTCTTTCATATCATGTACATCTATAAATGCAGCGAAGGAACAATGGCCAGGTTTATGCTTCCAGGACACTTTGGTCACTAAACCTCGTGTTCGTTGGCGGTGGTTGCTGAGGCTCATGATTATTGTCTGTCAGCGATCGATTATGTTTGCTTCATTGAATGATGATGATTCATCAGAAAGTATATTTTCATGGATGGTGGACGTTTTTGCAGTGAATGTGGTTGTTGTGCTCGGTTCTAGTCTAGTTTATTTCCGATCACCTTTTTTATACAAATTTTAGGGCCGGGGTCGAGAAAAGTTCGAATGCATAACCTTCCACTACTCTTTGGGAGGAAATTGCCACACACTGTTTTAATGGGGTGTTACTGGCATCACCGTAATATGACACGGTTGCTGGTCTGAATTTTAGCCCCTTGTATCCGCTGCTGGTAACTTGACATCTGTCTATCATTTGGATTGCTTTGTTGGTCTGTTCCACAATATGCTGCAATCCGACTTTTAACGCAGCTTGCCTTGACAACACGTAGTTCCACCTGGATTCATACCATTTCTTTCGCATTGCACAGACATAACCCAAATTATTGGCTGTTTCCGCAATTCCGCGTTGGTTTCCTGTCATTCCTAATAAATAAATTGTAGAGAGAAAAGTTTTGATCTGATACTCACTGTGCATCTCAATAGCTTCTGTAAGTGCAGAATTCGCCAGGTCGCATCTTCTCATAATTGCTTGTGCAGTGCCAATATTTTGCAAAATAATGGCCTTGAAACGCGATGGTTGAGGTGGCAAGTAGTCGTAAGCTTGTTGGAAGAAATCCACGGCCTTAAGCGTAGATCCAGTGGTCATGTGTATGGTACCGATCCCGTTCAGAAAAATAGCTGTGGAAAAACGTGTATCAAATTAAATTGAAATTTCAGTGACCAATATACGTTCAGGACTGATATGTGGTAATAATGCGTGACTTCTCAATCAGTCGACTGTGCGGTAATCCGGTATGAGTTTTGGTTTTCGTTCCTGCTAAAAATTGTGTCACGTTAATTGTCTAATCCTTTAACTAATTTTTTCTCCACTAACTTCGTACGTGTAACCATGGCGTTGATATACGTGTGCTGTTGACATGCATTTGTGTGAAAAGAGATAAGTGAGCACATCTATGTTGTGTTCCACAGAAAGCTTATAATCATCATTGTATTTTCTCTGCATGGTTTGTTTGGGTTCATAGGAGATTATACGTATCCCCTGTTCAATTATATCTGTGGTTAATTGAAGGTTGTTGTCACCGCAATGTTCCCCCTTAAAAGCGGAGGACTCACACTAGAAGAATATGCAAGTGTTTTGCAATAACTTTAATTTTAAACCTCTGACCTTATCTTTTGGTTGTTGTTTTGGGTGGACTGAAATTCACCGTTGAAATGAAACATTCCTTCTTGATGTATTCGTTCATATCGAATATGTTCATTCTCCATATCGTCAAAAGAGTGTAGGGAATGGCCCTTTTTGATGGCTGGGGAAATAACTAATTGTGATTGAACACTTCAAATATTCTGACATGATAAGAAACAACTAGGTCACGATTGTCGGTTCGCAACTTTGCCGTCCACTGTCTTCAGTCAACTGATATTTGCAATTTTCGTTCCTCCACCAGAAAGATGAGACCTAATTTTATTTGATTTCTTCATGGCTCGTGTCCACGCGATCCGTTGGTTTCTACTTCATGTAATCTACCCCCGAGGCAGCATGTGCACAAAAAGCGCGATGTGATGGACAACTAGTGGGTATGCGCAAGACTTTCTAAGCAGCGAAGCCAACAAATGTGAATTCTAATTAATAACGGATTTTTCACTGGAGCGCACTCATGTACTTCACTGAATAAACCGAAAACATCCATATTTCGGTAAAATTCTTACAATTCCACCTATCCCTTGTTATTGTTATCATTCTTGTGGCTCTGGTACGATGCTTGTCTACAAGCTGGTTTTATATATATATTCCAAAAGGCGGTGCCGGTGCGAGGATAGTTATTTATTATGAATAGCTGTAACAGTGTCAGTAAATTAGCATAAAAATGTCTAATTTGCAACAGGTCTTCAGAATTCCCTCGCACACAGGATAGTTAATGGAACGGTCCGATGGTGAATGCGCATTTCTCATAGTTGACTTTTTGAACACAAGTTCATTTTTATCGTTGAGAGAAACAGTCAATCGTGTTCTTTTGCATCATCCCAGCATACTAGTTACAACCAGGTTTCTATTGAAAATAATTACAGAGGTTTGTCATTTCATTCAAAGTTATAAATAAGAGTTTTGCATTATTCATTGAAAGTAACTACGGATGAATCGAACTGCCTACTGGAACAAATGGCTGTGACAAACAAGCGAGTAAATTTTCCTAGACTACGTTTGCTTGATCCATACTCTAAGAGCTTTCTGACTAGTCGAAAATATATTCACAACTTTTATCAGTATTTCTCCATTCTATTCTTTATTCACTTGCTAAAGCCAAAACTCTTCATGTCATAAAGCTTCTTCACATTCATGAGTAGGCATTTCGTTAGTTACCGGCAACTGACCTTTCAGTTTAGAGGAAAACAGGGCTCTTATCGAGAGGATAGTTTCCGTCATCAGTTGGTTATCCCACTTTTGAGCAAAGACCTTGACAAGGAATTGTATACTATGCCATGCATACTTTTCAGCTTGTGTAATTTGATTCGTTTCTGCACAAAATTTCGCCGCCTGAAACCAGCTGTTGAATAACTGCCGGTCATCCGCTGAGGTTAATTCTCGAAGGTACGAGATACGAACCCAAATGGACGAGAGTAGCTCTGTTTGATCTTGTGTGAATTCGGAACTCGTTTCATTCAATGCAGAAATTGCTTTGTCCAAACAGTCAATTGCCCCTTGCCAATTTTCAAGTTGTTCGTATGCTGTGGCATAGTTTATGTGAAATTCTACTTGATTCTCCACTTTCGGTATGCAAAATTTCAGGAATTCACAAGCACTCTCTAGTTGATGAATTGCGTGTTCTGGCTGTGTTTGTATGAGTAATTGGACCGCATTTCTCATTGATTCGTTGTACTTATTTTGACCTTCTTTTATCACGTTTAATGTTTTGGAGGCAGTGGTTATGAGTGACCGTTCTTTAATCGTTGTGTGTTCCGGTAAATCACGTCCAGATACTTCTGTAACGCCGCATACTTGTGGGATGTAGCAGTTCACTTTATCCACACGGCAACAGCACATGGTTACAGAACACTAATCGATTGTGATTCACTTTTGATCATCGGAAACTCGCCGGATTTTCAATCTGTTCATTTATTCGTCCCGAACGCCTTCAGACCCCTGAAAAGAAAAAGTTCCGGTGATTCCCAGGTTCTGATACAGAATTCCGGGATTTGAAAATTCTTTTTTCCTCATGGATGCCAGGAGATGTTACACAGTTTGTCAATGATGGTTAAGCTATTAGTCACTCATGTGCATTCCTTGCTATTTTTAGGAGGATGCGCTTTCATCGCAACGATGTTCAATGAAATCCAAACTCGTCTTAGTAGATTTACGTTAATATTTTTATTTCCGAAACGGTTTTAGCAAGTTTTGTGCTTGGTACTGCCATTTGGAACAGCTGTACAGATAATATTTATCAATAATCTCTATACATGTGATTCCATCAGTGCATTTGTGTGTGGATTCGAAATAACCGTTTAACTTGCCGCTTCCGTTCAAGGTAAATTTATCGGACCAGTCGTAACTAATCAAGAGCTTTAAAATCTTGTACCGGAGTTAAGAAATTCCTTGCAATGGCTCGTGCATCAGAGTCCGATGTTCCAAAAATTAGTTTGAAGTATTCACGGTCTGACGATGGATTTCTGGGACTTGTGCTGCTACTACTNCTACTACTACTACTGAGACTCAACCAGATAGAAACAGCCGTGCGGTCCTTCTCAACTCTTCAGAGCACACTTCATCTGCTCTGTACACGAAGAAATTCACTCTATCAACGGTTATTCATATTTACGCCACCTGAAACAATGATTTCAAGACACTCGTGAAAGCTCGAACGAGCGATCGACTATGCATCAGTCACAAATTGTGATGTGGGAAACAAAACAATCCACAGATTTTCAAAATAAAATCACAGTCCCAATCACACTGAACGCTGACGAGTAACCACTAATTGGTGAACAATCCTCCCCCTTTCTTCCNATGTAAAATCTTCATATCCACGAGCACAAGTTGCATCAGTTCTCCACAAAAGTCCTGTTCTAACAGCTCCTTCTCCAAATAGCAGTTTCACTACTGCAAATGCAATCAGTAAGTAATGGTTGCAGATACTCAGCATGAAATGTTGAGTTGCTTAAACTTGGCTATGGTGCACATGCACACATTCTGACTGGGATCCGTTCGTGCGCGTATTCATCTTTGCACTGACTACAACACAGGCAACGGTAAGATATTCTAGGAATAGGTTAAGCAACATTTGACTGTGGTGTCGATTACAGAACAACAAACCGGTTCCCTTTTGGCCGAACGGTGAAATCTATTTTTGAATCGAGTGTTGCGGTTAGTGCACTTCAGCACACGCGGGTGAATCACGCAAGTCGTTTACCCTTCTCGGGTACGATGACAGTCAGACAGTGTCAAACTGATGNACTATAGTTGGGTGACGCATGAAATAGGTTATTGAATTTGAATACAGTTTGGCTGAATGCTAAAACACAATTCCATCAGAGTATGCTTGTGTTAAAAAGCTTCACAACGGAAACTACTAAAGTTGGTTGTTTCTCATGTGGACCAAAAGTAATAGCATCATGCTATGGACATGCATGGTGGTTGAAGTCATGACTGGTAACGGCTTCCCACTCTATCAATCTATGCAAACCAAACCGAATTTTTCGTTCGCTTCAGATTGGGGTTAGTGACAGCGGTCATATTGACCATTTGGCTGTAAGTAGGCGGGATGGCCATTAAGTGTAGGTTGCTTCCAGTTGAACAGAAAACATGTCGCTCATTTCCTTGAGTCTACTAAGGTACTTGTCTGTTTGGAATAAAACGGTTTTTCTATGATTAAGTACTTTCTAAGTGAGTTTAGATGCAGCCAGACTATTCGTCTTCCGAGAAAGTTCCGCACTGATCGAGTAAGCTTTATACAGGTGACTGGTTTCTGTCGTTCAGGTGAGAAAGCAGGCCATGATAAAATGAACTGAGGAACTAATCTGGATGCTCGGTCTTAAATGAGAATATTATTCTCCGTTTGTTTGGGTTCGGCCTAGACCATAAAGAAGGTAATTAATGAAATAGCCTTGTGGAGCCCTTGCCAGGGCCATCTACACTAAAAACCATATTGCGATCTCTGTATACTAATAGCTGAAGTCGAGTCCAAGCTTATGTCAGTTCCCAAACGGTCCCAGTTGAATTCTTATTTTCACTAATGCAGACAATCAGCAGCTAAAAATTACAAATCATTGGCTTAGCTTTTTGTTTGGCTTGAAACAAGCTTTGGTGTCAACTAGTCTGTCTCCGGTACAGCTCACTGCTATCTGCGTTTCACACGTACGCACGGATCGGTGGGAAACTGTGCGTGTGCGTTTATATATGGGAGCTACGTAGAAAATAACTAGCTGTTGTTTGTGCCTGCATTAGTGAAACTGAGAATACGACTTGGGCCGTTCGAGGCTCTGACTGTTCGGCGTACAAAAATTCCCAATGCATTTGTATATGGGAGCATTGGCTTCGCCGTATGACTTCACTGATTTAATCGAAGATCTTTATACATTGGAATACCGGTCGAATGTAGTACACGCTGAACTAAAAACATTTTTACTTTCGCTTTTCTTGCAAAATTATCTGAGCTTCGGATTTTCTTCGTCAGTAGATGCCAGCTGATGGGATACCGGTCATAAAATCAAGTTACCGCTTTGTCGTTCACCACAACGTTTGTCGCACCGAGCAATTGTTAAAGAATTTCAGCATCGTTTGAAGGAAGAAAATTAACACCTTGAGGAAGGAGACGCAAGAACTCCTAATAGCGTGTTGTATGCATTTTTGATTAGCGCTGAACCGGGTGAAAAATGTCATGCCGCGATTGTGAAAACCTCAGTTTCTTGTATGCCTAATACAGCTAGGCTGTCGAACTCAAAACGGATAACATTTAGCGATCCTAACCGAGACCAGTGTATTTTCAACCTGATAGTAGCAGTGCTGTGAAAGTTAGGTGATTGTGAGTTGATGTCAAACAAAATAAGTGTTATCCACGTTAGACATGATTTATTCATCTAGGGCTTGTACTACCCCGTCGCTCAGTGGCGCAGGCTCTACCAAGTTGTTCGTCATCATCTTCGGTCTCCACCGCATTCCACAGAAGGCTTGTGATTCCCCGGTAATCATAATGCTTTTCAGTTCAATTTAATTTGCACAGAACGTTACAGTGGCGGGCGCAGCCTGTCGATGTGAAAAACAGCAGGGTTCTCTCACTCCATTTATAAATTTCTGTTCATTTCCGTCCCGTTCTGCTAATGCATTTCCTTTCTTGGTCAGAAATTTATTGAATACTTTTTCAACTCCCTCGCATGAGTGCTCTAGGGAGTAAATCCCGTAGTTTTACGGTAGAGGTACGCGAGTCATTTTTTTCAATCGAATACGCCGCCGAAAGCGATGTAGAGCTGATACATATAAGTTATTGATCACCATTGCTATTAGAATTGAGGGTGCATAATAATTCCAGTCGGCGTGCAACTTATGGGATTGCTTGGGTTTTATACCGTTAGGCTCATCATAAACCAAGTTCAGAGGATAATTTTTAACAAGCTTGGCCTAACGTGAATGTGCTTGGGCTTTGAATCTTGGTATTTATCCTGGATCAAAGCTAAACATTAGTCAGTGTGTTGATTAACTAGCCCAGCAATAAACACGGCATTGGATAGGACTTATTTTCTACTCTCAACTATTAAGATTTGGAGGCAGTATATTGAGCAATTATACATTATTATAAAAGGATAACGTTGGAAATAACTGGCTGTGGTGTTTGAAACTGCTTGGGTTTGAATGTTTAAAGGATTGATGTCTCAATTAGTCACTGCTCTGAGCGGTAGATGTTACTGCTAGATTAGTACTAGTAATAACATCCAGATACTTGGAAAACAAATTCGGAATACTGCATCGGCGTTCGATGAGACCGAATCAATTGGAAACCGTTTTCTTTTGTACAACCGTTGCACTTAGGGTGCAAGACGTACACGGAAGATAGCTTTACTATCGCTCGAACTATCCAGAATAGCTTGCAACCTAGGTCTGCACTTAGTAGCAAAATGTCTGCATACTCCAGATCAGGCAGTCTGCCACCTAGATAGGGTTGTTTCAAGAATTAAATATATGACAAAGGTATGCAGAAACGAAGAGAGGGCAGCCCTATCGAACACCACATCCCGTGGTGAACTTGAGCATAAAAGTACCGTCATTTCGGACTCGGCTTCGGATACCAGTATAAAAGGTATTGAATATTGAAATAAACTTCTCCGGCACATCCTTCAGAGGGAGAGAGCGCCAGAGTTTTGAGCGGTCGACTGAGTCGAAAGCCGCTTTCATATCAACATAAAAATGGTGGACCTAGGAAAGAAGTGTCTGTGTTCTACAATTTGACAAAGTGATGATATGGTCGATACAATCTCAACCAGGTCTAAAACCAGCCTGGTAATCACGCGTGCACCATTCACGTACAGCAGACGATCGGCGAAGTATAATAGTAGCGAGAAGTTTACGATGTGGGTAAACTAATCCTTTTTCATAAGAGAACATGTCTCCTTTCTTGTAAATCGGTGTGATCACCAATTCACACCATTCGTTTGGAACCTCTTCTGCTTTCATCGTGAACCAGAGTCCGCCGTTGTTTTGGTCGACGTTTTGATCGGCTCCTTAATTACTGTCCAGTGTCCACAAATTCCTTCGCCTGCTGTTCAGCTGAGATACGGTCAGATGGTTCCGCTTCGAAAAACAATTTGCAACCATAGCTGACACTGTATTGTGGGCATCCGTCTTCGGTGGCATTTCTGTGGTTATATGCTAGGCGTAGGGAGAACCTTGCTTGTAGCATAGCGTGGACTCTGTCCATGGATGTTGACCAGTGGGAACGGAAATCTTCATTGGATCCTCACCGAAGGTGGCTAATGGCAATGTGGTCGATTTGATTCCAGCGCTGTGAAAAGGTTGGCGGTTTCCATGTAAGGCGGTGTCGTTTCTTGTGCGGGACCCTGGTTCTTTACTGGAAGGTCCGTGTTCTGCGCAAAGCTGGAGTAGGCGTTGTCTGTCCGGTTAGCTGGGATTGCACGTGAACCACCAAATAGCCTTTCTGATTTGTACAGGGATCCCACTTGAGCAATAAAGTCTCCGGCGACTACTACGATGTCCGTTGATCAGACACTTTGGAATAATTGAGAAAGATCCTTGTAGAACTCATCCTTGATTTCAGGTGTACTGCAATCGGTTGGTGCATACCCTGATACGCGAATACGTATCGACGCTTCGTTCTGTAGCTGTTAACTCATGTTGAACCACCCAGACGTACAGCGCAAAGTTGGCTACTTATCGGAATCCAGTCGAGAAGCAAACGGTCGGTCTTGACACTCAGCGCGATTCCGACACCATCAACACTGCGAGTTTCGGATGCCGAATCGTCTGACACACGGAAGGTAAAGCGTGAGGATGAGGTTGGGTTGGAAGAACGCAGGGAGATAATTGAAGTAGGGTCTTGTATGTGTTTTGGAGATACAACATACGTCTAAATGGAAGGTTCCAAGGGTACTTTCTAAGGCAGCTTGTTTGCCGCTCTGATAGAATGTGCGGATGTTGAGTGCAGACAAGTGAAAAAAATATTTTGGTTTCAGAAATCTGATTTCTTCTGAACGGTTGACCTCATTAGTTGAACGCAGAGTGGCGCAAACGGGATGCATCTCCTAAGGTTTGGGAGTAAGAAGAGGAAGTGGACAGATGAGAGTGTTTTCCAAAAGGGGACCGAAGACTTTGGGACGCTACTTATTTCGCGGCAGCCCTAACCGGAGCCTTTGAATCACAAGTCTGATCCACAAGGCATTGAGGAGTAAATTCAACGCGGGGGCGTGAGCGAGGCACCCATGTGTTTGCTTCTGTAGACCTGTCACGCAAGGCTTTCGGGTT
The DNA here is from genome assembly GCA_900618425.1 of Echinostoma caproni. Lineage (NCBI taxonomy): Eukaryota > Metazoa > Platyhelminthes > Trematoda > Plagiorchiida > Echinostomatidae > Echinostoma > Echinostoma caproni. The sequence goes on along the minus strand of UZAN01042576.1, from coordinate 6,994 downwards.
TTGTTTCAGTGTGTTGATTGTCGGTCCGCTTTTCGGGATCGACCCTTAGTCTCTTGTATCCAGTGAGATATGCGGAACGTGGATGGCACTGCACCTTATTTTCTGAGGGCTGTCCAGTGAAGTGCGGAGACTTCTCCCATCGTCAGGATCAAGCCCCGGGTACCCCGCTCCTAAGTCCATCTAGCGGTGCGGTTTATTTGCTGGAGTGACCTCTCCAGAGGTGAGAGTGGATAGTCAAAGGAATCCAGTAGGTGCCCAAGCAGTTGACTTTGTGAATCAGCTCTTTTCGTCTGGTTTGTACGCCTTGACCTTTCACGCATGATTGGGTCTGCGGCTGTGAGGTGCCGTCCTGTTTAGCTCGCTGTGTCATGGAGGCACGCAAGCCATCACACCACGTCAAGTTGAGGTCTCGTGATGGCTTTGGTCTAGTATACCAAATTTGCGTCATCCCGTATCTTGGTAAACCAAGCAACCATCACTACTAACTTGGAAAATCACCTATCATATAAACGTTGCATCACATCCATTTTCCATTTAGGAAGCATCGAGTTTGCACGTTCTGTTCGCTCAAAGTTATCGAAACTGCTGAAAATCCACTCCTTTGGGTGCATAAAGCCTAACTTCACTTGAGTGACTTGACTATTTGCGTGAGTCAATTAAAATAACGATAAATTTTTGTTCATAATTCGTATTTTTGTCAAATCAGGGACTACTCTGTTTACAGGAAAGTGATGTTTTGTTGTTAACCGGCTCCTATTTGTCTTAATATTTTATGGGTGGCTGAGAACGAGATTTTCGGCCCCCATTGATATAAGGTACTTCATTAGTGTCTGCTCTATGTTCCTTTTAGTTTTATGCACTTTTGAATCCTCTTTCAGACTTTGGCTTTGAAGAGATAACACATTTGGATAGTTTGGTTCTTCTAATTGTATTCTGTTTTCTGACCCCTGTGCATGCTGCTGATAGTTTGGCGTGTTCTATAACTTTATTGTCCTCCAAAAGATACACTGCCCCCTTGTATGCAGCAATCTAGATTTGGCTGCATACAGTAATATGAAGAAGTTAGAACATTTTAGGTGATCACCTTTCGGAGTCTGGAAAAAGGTTGCTTATTTTTTATAGTTTCCGTTTTGTTAATAGACGCCTGGAAGAAAGGTTTTGAGAGTCCTCTTCCAAAGACGTTTGTCTTTACTTTGTGGACAATCGTTTTGAAGTTTCCATGTGCAATAAAAACATTGTTTGGAATGGGATGCATCGTTTGAGTTAGTAGGTGGCGCTTCAATGTGAGGTCCTACGTCAGGGACCATCGACATATAATGACGATGAAATTCTGCAGTAAATTTAGGTCATTAGGACCTCCATCTTTGGTCGTAGGTATCAAGGATTCTCTAACCCTGAGGTTGTCGTTGACGAATAGTAGAGATCATATTCGGGTCGAAATAGACCACCGAGGATTCCATCTTGGGGAGCCTGTATCGTACAGATGTCCGCGCATCGGCATTTTATGATTAAAGCAAGACGGAAACATTCCTACGCAGTCGCAGAGCTTGGTATTTTCGCAGGTTTCTTAAGGGTGAAATCAAGAACCTGTGGTTAACTGAGGGGGCTGCGTTTCGGAAGTCTGCATAACACTTAGATTTCCTAACCCTGAAATAATTTTTTGTGACGATTTCCCGGAAGCAAGCTAACATTGTTTAGAACCATATGATTATGGTATACCAAATAATGCAAAACCCAAGTCATCCGTGTCGCCCGCTTCTGAAATTATCACTCAACGTTCATCTTAGAGGACACCCATTTAAACTAGTGGTCTCAAAATGCCGCTTGGAATGCCGGCGTCAGTCATTCGCAGTCAGTGTGTTCGATCTGGAACTCTCTACCATCCTACGTCGTCTGTGCTCCAAGCATTGAGTCTTTCAAACAGGCTCGATGAAACACTAGCGCATCTTACGTTCCAACATAAGTGAAGCAGTGGAAAACGCACGTATCACGTGACATTTTACAAAAAGAATTGTATGTATCACCGTTTCTTACTCCACCGCACGAACCTATGGGATCAGAAAAGCATGAGCTTGTAAGTTATTCCCATAATAAATCTTTGAATCTTTGAAAACCCGATACTTCTACAGAAGATTTTAAACAGGATTCGTGTTTTGGAAGCCATGTTGTATACATACTTACTTTTATGTAACACGAAAAGCGAACCGAATAAATTATTGGAAAGATAAATTAAATACTAAAATCCAGTAAAATAGTGTATTTTAGTATCGTTTAAATCAGCTCGCAGTTTGTTTAAATGGACCAATTTCACATGCTTATGTTCTGTGGCGCTTGCCATTAGTCACCATATCATATTTCAATCCCCGTGGTTCTTCTAGTTGGTCAGTACGAAGACGTATTAAATCAAATTAACCAACAACGTTTTCATAAAGCATTACATAATATACTACAGATCGTGGAAATAGATAACCCGTAAATCATTCTGGTCAGTTTTATGAGTGATACTTATCGTTTCGTGCGTTATTTATGATAGTCAATCAATTAGTTTCCCACAAACGCTCCTAATTGCAACCATGGTTGCATGGAGGCTCATACCTAGGGGGATGGAGTGGATCACGGGATACGTGCCAGGCCGGAGTTAGTGTAGCAGATTACAGGTCACAAAGAGGAAGGGTCCGTCCTAAGCCTACTCCTCTTAGGTATGGAACCTACTTCTAAATTCCCGTAAGTGCCATCACCTCACTAGAGAAGGAGGGCACCAGGGTAGGAAATTCATAGGGCCACCAGGTCGAAATTGCCTCAGTGTCCTTCACATGAGACTTAGGCGTGAGGATGACGTCAGACTTCCTCCGCACGTTGCAGTGTCGAGCTGCCGTGAAGAAAGCATCTGGAGCCGTGTGTCAGCTCCGACGTGCAATAGGGTCCAGGAGGCCGAGGTCCTCGTACCCCTCTATAAAGCGTTTGTACGGCCACACCTCGAGTATTGTGTTCCGGTGTGGGGCCCGTTCTTGGTCAGAGATGTCAAAGCCCTAGAAAGGGTTCAAAGGTGGTCTGACTGGATAAGAGAGCTCTCGTATGAGAGGCGATTGGAGGTGCGGCACCTCTTCTAATTGGAGAGACGGAGGCGGCGAGGCGACCTCATCGAGGCACTCGATGATTGTTGGATAGTGGCTTTCCCTGAGATAAGCGTTTAGTGCCACCTATAACCTGACCACAAAAAGATGTGATACTGCACCACACTATTCTGCCTTTCAGAAAAATCGCATATTGAAGTGTTGGAAACCAAAGAAACTCGCCGACAACACACAAATCTGGACGCTCGATTTGCAAGAGTTTAAGCCTGCAACGTAGTCTTGTAACGTTGAACATTGAAGCCAAGTTCTTTACAAGTCGCGTAATACCGTACTGGAATAGTCTACCCGAAGATGTGGTAAGTTGCTCGAACGTCATGGCATTTAAGAGGGCCTTAGATGACTGTTGGCATTCTTTGTTTCGTGAAACGGTTTAAAGGTAAGTACCTATTAGTTCTGAGCGCCATTGCCCAGAACGTGATACTGCACCTCACATTCTGCCTTTCAGACAGGTCAGGCCAGGTCACAGGACTTGCGGCTGACACCAATGTGAGTCCAGATTCTTGCACCGTGAGTGTATCGTTTGCCTACGTGTGCTTCGACAATAGATAATCCTTTGCGAGCCGACTTGGGCAGCTTTTCGGTTCAGGTGCTACTTCTGCAGCTAATACAGTTTAATGCGAAAAGAGAATGCCTGCAGTCTAGGTATGCACCTAGCTGAGCGGTTAATGGGATGAGGCAATACTATACCCTAGCCGGTTTTCTAATTAAGCGGGAATTCGGATATACCCGGCAGGGTGCTAGAGAAGGCTGTGCAGAAGATATAAGAATAAGCATTGAGTGAGGTAGAGTGAAAGTTATGGTAGGTGAAAGCATTCCGAGGGGTCCTCGTTTCAGCAGTTTGGAGCAAAACTATGATCTGTCGTCCGAGTTGCCCGAGTACTCTTTCATCTGTGACTCCGCGTCTCCTGTGTTTGCATTTCAGCACACACGTTCAGATATGATCATGAAGCGATGGAATCCAGATTTTCGGAACATTTTTCATATGATGGTGGAATCCCCCAGGTACTCCTTCGGTTATCAAGCCATCTGAGTCTATCAACAACCTATTGACTCACAGTGTTGGAAGATCAGTCAACAGTACTCCCATCCTGACGCACGATTGGCCCGGGCCACACACCATCCTATGCAAACTGAACTGAAAAAATCGTCCTGTGAGAACTGATCTGAACCATCCCCTTCTGCTACATAGGCACGGCAATGAATGAATTTACGACGCACGTTATCCGTGTGGACCTCTCCGGAGGTTCATAACGTTTCTGACTTCGACCCAAGACCACTTATGTTGGTCACTTTCTAATGGTTTTTCACTTTTATTCGTATGGTAAATTTTTTCCCATTTTTAAACAATATTTCCTATTTATTTATTTATTTATTTCGGTTACGTAGCCCTATTTCAGTAGGGTGGTATCCGATCACCTTATTTTCATTTCTGACCTTGTATGACTGAAACCTAAAGAAAGGCTATTTTCAACAGGAAGATCGATCAGTGCCCACACTCTGCCTATACTGAAACGTTGGGTGATGTCTGGAACCACGGTGTATACAGACCATTGGGGAGCGTACCGTCCATTGTGTTCTTTGGGATATATTCATATGTGCGCTAATCACTCGGACGGCTTCATCAATCCTGCGACGAGGGTGCACACAAATAAAAATAACAAACCGCAAGCATTAACTTTGAGTAAAGCGATGTCTAAGGCAAGCAGTGTCGTACAGCGCGCGGGACCTCACGTCAAAACAATACGCAAAGCTATGGGAACCAATGTAGCTCGCAAACACATTGCTCCTGTCCTAGAAACCGAGGATGTAAAGCAAAGGCGCACAAAAGGAGGGAATGAGGTAACTGCTCCTGCAAGGGAACAGCATCTCGCCCAAAAGAAAGGACCGCTGGAAACACCGTAAAGGTTATCTGGATCCCGCAGGTGGGCCATGGTTATGACCAATACTCTTCGACACAAGCCAGCCGTGATGAATGAGAGATCCAGTGGGCCAGCAGACCTGAAAAACCTTGTGAGTCCAGTGCCAGGCCTGAGAGTTACTAATATAGGTCAAACGAAAGGTGGACTGTCATGGGTGGCCGAGGACATTTCCACCGTCAACGTTATAGCAAAAAACGAGGTGGTTCCTCGAGTATTACGATCGAGGACTCTGATGCTATAGAAAGGTCATTCCCGCTAGCTCTACGGGCAGAAATTATCACACTGTGGTACACGAATCCTTGTAGTACCAGTGGGAAGTATTAGGAGCCCGCTCCCGAAGATCAGACATAGTCAGTATCACTGAATCGTGTCTTAAAAAAAGAGCACCCCGTTGCCCATTTAAACGGGTATACAAGCTATAGGCAGGACAAGACTGACGGCAGACAGGGGGCAGAGTACTAGTGTGCGTCAAGGCTGCCATAAACCAAAGGGAAATGCAGCTGGAGTTAGCTACTCCGAATATCCAAGGCACAAAATGCTATATTCAACTGGGGTGGAAGCAAGTGGGCATAGCATGCACATATATAGCCCCTAATACGACGCAGGAGAAAGATACGGCGCTGCATATGATCCTACAACAAACGCTGGCGAAATACCAACGCCTTTTCATCACTGGCGATTTCAATTTTCCGGAGGTAGCATGGTCATGAGGGTATGCATCTACGGGATCCCCAGTGGCTGCAATCTTGCAGTTTCTACAAGAAAGATCTCTGACACAGCATTTGACAAAAGCAACGAGATACCGGGGACAACATAGACCCTCGCTACCTAACCTAGTTGTCACAAGATACTGCTCGGACATATCTAGTCTAAATATGGAAGAACCGTAGGGCAAAAGTGAACATGCAGTTATTCGCTTTACAAAATGTTGAAAATTGGTTCTCGTAGCTAGGGTGGACTAATTTTCATTTCGCCTGTTCGCCGATCTTGGCAATTTATTTGCAAACGTTTCCTACCAACCGGGGTGACATCATCAGTGCTTGGGAATTGGCCACTTCACAAGCACTGATGATGTCTAGCTATAGTGCAGCCGCTGACCAGGGTGCTAGCCGGGCCGCTGACTGTGCTTTTTAGGGAATCAGTGCAAACTTCTACACTACCCCAGGACTGGCGTACAGCTACCGTAGTAGCATTGCACAAGACTGAACGGAAACATAAAGCAGAAAACTATAGACCCGTTAGCCTAACGTCAGTGCTGTTCAAGTGCCTGGAGCGGCTGATCAGAAGGCAGATTTGCCTACATCTGACTAGCAATCGACTCCTGACACCGACACAGCATGAAGTTGTACAACAGAACTCATGTCTTACGAATCTGCTTGTGTTTCTAGATGAAGTCACTCTACGTATGGATGAGGAGAAAACTGTAGAAGTCTGCTACTCAGACTTCTGTAAAGCATTTGACTCTGTCAGCCATATATTGTTGGACTTCAAAGTTTGGAGTCTGGGCATAACAGTTGGAGCCAGGGACTGGATTGTAGCCTTCTTCATTATTTGCATCTTCCGAGTCAAGGTGGGTGACTACATTTCTAGCCATGAGATGATTACAAGTGGGGTCCCCCAGGGCTCAGTGCTAGGCCCCTTTCTTTTTCTCATATTCGTCAACGATCTGTCACAGGATCTTCAAAATCCGTGTTTCATGTTCGCTGATGATGAAAAAATGACAGGGTTAAACCTGCAAAGGGACCTAGACGTAGTCCATCGATGGTCAGTCATGTGGGACTTACCGTTGAATCTAAGCAAGTGCCGGCTCCTAACAACGAGGAATGGGACATACTCGTTAAATGAGGCTCTCATGCAGCAGGTCCCGCAGATAAAAGATCTCGGGGTTCTTATGACCCAAGACTTTTAAACTCTCCACTCAGTGTGCCAAGGCTGCTAATC
>UZAN01042575.1:31813-47294 GCA_900618425.1 Echinostoma caproni | reverse complement strand
AAATATCAGCTCGCATATAGAAGGCTCGGTTGGCATTTGCTAACTTGAGACATCTGTGGCGCCGTCACGACATCCGGTTGTCAATGAAGGGTCGAGTGTATGTTGCAGCAGTTCGGCCAGTTCTGCTTTGTGGATAAGAAACTTGACCATCAAGAAAACAGGATAAGGAAGAGACTGGCGGTGTTTGAGCACCACTGTCTACGCAGCATTGTACGAATCTGGTGGGGTAGCCGGACGAGCAATGCTGAGGTTAGGCGCAGAGTTTTATGCAACGGTGGTCGCCCCCTGGAACAAGTAGTCGACCTCCATAGACTACTTTGGTTGTGGCATGTGTTATGCATGCCACCAGATAGGTTGCCACGGCGCACGACGTTCACCGAAGCGGGTAGTGGGTGACAAAAAACCAAGGGTGGTCAACCTAAGATCTGGCACGTGTCTGAAACCCTAACCAGGGCAATAGATCACTTAGGTCCCGTTAGGCTCCCTGGATAGGGAGCTCGAGATGATCTCAACCGGTGGTTACAGACCATGAGTGATAAGGTTCCACTATGTTAGACGTGGTATCAATCTGAGCGATGACAAAACTGCCTATCACCAGCTTACCAGCCTGTTCTCGATTTGAATTCCGAATCTGTCAGTCCCAAAGTTCTTGGTGAAAAGTAGCTAGGCTTAGTTAAAAACGACTTGATTTAGTTCCCTATTTGCTCACAATCCAAGCCTAAGAAGTTGAAATTCGAACATGTCTCCTAAACACTGTAAAATAGAACCCCAACACCAGTCTGTTAATGCTGACTGACAGATACTAGAGGATCTTAGACCTCAAGCGTGACTCTTCATTCGTCCAAGACACCGGACGCATACAATGTCGTTTTACAAGTCCCCCGAAACGTGACAGAACGAAATCTGCAAAGCCGTACCTTTTGTGTGACTGTTCCACAAATCCCGCCCATTCCATCAAAATAATGGCCAGCAAGGTCACGCTACGGGTCACAAACGCTTCTGTATTACGCGTCCAAATCACAGGCCCAACTAGCAGTTCACGGTCATCCAACATTCATTCGAGTAGTAGCTTTCCACATTCAAGGTGAACGCCGTTGACCATCATCGATTTGTTTCAGCAAGCCTCAACAGTCATCCTTCTTGCCTACAAATCGATACAATATCCGACATCGTGTTCGTTCCACGTCATTTGTGAAACTCTTTAAGTTGTCCCACCCTCCGCCCAACGAACCGGTAGGCCATCACTACTCGATGTGGTTCCCTCGAGCTACTCGGTTGCATTCGGTGTTCTGTAGTTATGTACGACATCCGTCAACATGGATTTCTGTGTCCCCAACTGCCCTAAACTCGATTGACACAAACGTTTTTTGTTCGGTTTCACCGTCGCTGGACTCAACGGCCACTCGTTTGCATTTCCAGTCTTCCCATTGCATATTATCTTTTCTGGGTATCTTAGTGTTCACCTAAGCATTTAACACTACTGTTTTCAATTTTAACTGACATGCAATCTGACCACTTCCTAAATCATTTTCCCCGTTGAATGTGATTACTGCTTAGGTAATGTGAATATTTATGGGCGCATGCTGAAAAGTGCATGAATAACTCTTATCCACAGAAACGGTATCAAACTCTGCTAATCCCATGTGACACCTCCGATTCTCTGTGTTCTTCACTTGGTCGCAGGAGTCCATACTGATTGTAAAAATGCGAAAAGGTCAGCGCCTTAAATTATGCGCAATTGCCAAAAAGGGATTTGGCAAGGAGCATGCCAAATGGAATCCGACCGCTGGTGTTGGCTTCGAGTATGATCCGGATAATGCGCTTCGTCATACATTTCTGCAAAAACCAGAGGAGTGGCCACGTTCAGAGTACTCCACCCTACCAGAGAACGAGCATCAAGCTCCTTTTGATCCAAATGGAAAGGTGATTCAATCTAGTGTACTTGTGATTTTAAATTTTGGAAAGTTTTCGTCATGTACTTCGATTGTTCTCCATTGGAACAGGGAAGCTATGCATACGTATAGGACAGGAGGAAACACAGCAGAAGTGATTCTTGATCATTTCCGTTCAATTTGTGTGCATTTAGTTGGCAGCAGTAACTGAAAGATCCCCTCGCCATTTTTTCGCTTTTTCTTATATGGTATTTTTATTTTCACGAGTTCTTAAATGATATAACTTAAGGCCATAAATATCACGTTTCTAAATCTGATAAGGCTATTTCAAATGATTTTTTTATTAAGTTGTCCGTATGTGGATCATCAAGATGGTTATGTGGCAATCCTAGATGTTAGATGCGACCAACTGATGGAAAGTTCTTTCTCTCTAATGATTTACTATGAAAATGTTTGATCAACTGGCCCGCTTTTCTTAAAAAGCACCAAACCGAATATGAGGAATAAATAAGACACTTCGTGATTTCCTCTTTATCCGAGAAAACATAGCATATTTCTCACTAGCTAGCCGTGCACAGTGTAGGCATCAATAACGGGATTCAGAAGTGCAAGTACCCACAATAGTTCAACGTCTTTTATTAATCCACGCGTATACAAGCATGTCAGTGCATTGTGCGGAGAAGAATTACGTGCGTGGTTTTGCACGACACACGGCTTTAAACTACCGACAACAAAAATTCTGATCACTACCTTTTTAAGTGTCAGCACTTCTGTTTCCCGGAATCAGTCTCTACATTGTACAGTCAATCCTAGGGAATACTGCTTTTTGGACTCCAGTTGCCAATAAAGTAATTTACGAGCGAAATTACTCACTTTTTTTTACAACATTCACGTGTAGCTTCTAACTGCGATTTTTCGCTCTACCCCTTTTTGCAGCCTAGCCGGTTTTACTTCAACGTGGAATCCTGCGGATCTCTCCAGCCGAAAAATATCGTCTTCTCTGCACTGGAAGTTCTAAAGAAAAAATTGCAAAATCTGCTGGACAATTTAACACAAGAGGGCTTTTGATTTTTACTGTACACGAGTTTTTGTGTGATTTCAAACTCCCTACTTTTCATACAAATATCCTCGTTGCCTTCACCCGTTCTGTTTGCTTATACTGGTTTCTTGCCGACGGCGGATTCGATGTTTTAAGCGTGTTTGTCAATAGCCTTTCTCCTAAAACAGGTCTAAAGACTTCAAAGCGGTCGGGAACAATTTCCACATTGTATACTGCTCCAAGTTCATGGTTTACGAAGTGCATCAGTGTCAGCCATCGTTGTGTCACAGATAAATAATTCTGATGTAATATGTGTGCTAAATGATGTGATCGGTTAACGTTACGCGATTTGCGAACCTAGTGAGTTTTCTCCACGCTATTTCTTAGTTCATGAATGGTGCAACGTAGGTTAGTGCCAATGACAGGTGTTCGCTTGCCTCGTTTGCCAAACGTGGGGACGAGGCATTCGAGTGCAACCGGCCTCGTTTTCTTCAAACTCAAAAGGGGCGAATTCACAGTAGAAATGAATGCAAAATAATTCCATTGCTAAGGATTTACCATATATCTGTTATAGAAATGCCGTACGCAAACCAGCCAATAATCACCTTGACGAGCTACAACAACGAAAACATCAAGTTTATCTTGGAAGAAACTGATCTAAGTGTTGCCAATGCTTTGCGTCGTGTCTGTATATCAGAAGTTCCCACACTCGCCATTGATTGGGTCCAGATAGAGGAGAACAACACAATGCTGAACGATGAGTTTATTGCCCAGCGCGTCGGACTTATTCCTCTAACGTCAGACAATGTCGTGGATAAGATGGCTTATTTTCGTGAATGTCCTTGTCGTGAATTCTGCGAACAATGTTCTGTGGAACTTACACTAGACGTGTGCTGCACCACAGATGCTCCTAGACATGTGACCGGTGCGGATTTGCTCAGCAGCAACCGAGAAGTTCAACCTGTCCCTTCCAGAGATGCAGACGATTCATCGTACGTTGGTCAGGTACGTTCGTTCTTTAGTGTTGATTTTTTTCTGAACGTCATTACAAAGGAAAGCGCTTTTAAATAGTTGTTTTTTATTCTTCCAACCTAATGTTATCATTCGAATTTACTACATGGTTTTCGTGATTCACGTTTCAAGAGGTAAATCCAGCTCTCGGAAAAAATGTAATATACAGGCTGCTAGAGCGGAAACATTTAGTTTTACCTTTTTAACTTACAGGAACTTGTAAATAGTGGTGTGCGATCAGGATTGATCTTAGCAGACCATGCGCAGTGATTCATTTTCAAGCACAGTTGTCAGTTCATGGGAACTCTACTCCACCACAATATATCACGCATAAGCTTATGAAACCGCCTAGATAATAATAATATTTTTAAAAATTTTACTTCCTTTTTATTGAATATGCAATGGTACAATTTTCAGGAGGGGGAAAGCGGCCAATCAAAGGTCTACCATTCAATACACAATGGGGGAAAGTCAGACAGTGGTGGTGGGATTCAAACATCCCCGGGGTGATAATGCGGTGACGTTACCAGCAGGCCACCACCGCCCAATACAAATGCTAATTGCAAAACTATTACCAGATGCAATTAGGTGACTCGATTTTCGCGCACATCATCATCATCGCACAGCGAAATACAGTGAAGCGAACTTCACTGAACGCTGCCAAACTCGCAAGGCATACAAGGTTAGTGGTAAAATTCAAGGTGGACAGGGATTGGAACTATTTTGAGGGAGGGAGAAGATGAGCCACTATGGTAAACACACAGAGTACGCACTCGAACTCTGCATACATACTGTTTCAAGTATTCTGGCCTGATAAGAAACGACAACAGTAATGCCACTGCTGCCTGTTCGCTGCTATATCTTTCAATGTCTCCAACCAATCAGTTGTGGAGTCTTTTGGACCCCAACCTAGAAGGCGAGAGACACTTACTCTACCTAATGGCTCTGTGCATATCTTCATGCCTCGTCTCCACGTCATCTGTTGACGTCCACGTGGTTTCCTCCAGCCCGGATTAACTACAGCGAATAAAGCGCGGTGCGGTAGACGATGGCTGGGCATACGCAATACGTGCCCCAGCCAGCGAAGCGTACTAATCTGAATTCGATGTGCTAGGAGGTTTATGCTTGACAGACTTCCAAAAACACGACGGCTTACCTTCAGATTACTAACCCGTTTGCTCCATCCCACGTGAGCTAAACTGCGTAAACACCAATAATCGAAAACTTCTAGTCGACGGATATCTTCTACTCGCAAATTTAAGGCCTCACAACTGAACGAACGCTAGCGCAATATACACTACCTTTCGATTTCAGTGAAACGTCGCGTCTACTCCAAAGGTGTTTCAGTCTTGCGTATGCTGCTCGAGCCTTGGAAATGCGGGCGGTTATTTGTTTTGCTGTGTTACCGTCATTGATCACGCAACCACGAAAAGTGGTCCACTCTAATTAATCCCTGACCATTTAGTTTCAGAGCGGGAGTAGAGGGAACCCAGTCCTGCAGCATCACTTTGCACTTTTAAGGTGCGAAGCACATACCAAATGTGGCAACCGTACTTTTCAGTCTATCATGTGCGCTTTGCGCGTATTCCATGCATTTGAACAGACAGACGATGTCTTCGGCGTACTCCAGGTCGCACAGCTTTTCTCCAGCTGTTCATTCACTACGTACGTTGTGGAGGGCCCTTAGTGCCTTCTCCAGTATTTTAATCTACGCCGAAGTTGAACAAGAACGGCGAAAGACGTTATTTATGGGGCACGGGATTTCAACAGGCAGACCGTACAGCATTCGCACCACTGACTTCTATTCTGGGCCATATCTCTTAACGTCTCTAACCAACGACAATCCTCATCCCTCAGGCCTCAAACTGGAAAGCGGACTGCAGCCGCCGAAGTCAAAGCTGAAGCCAGCTTCTTCATACCGCTACGACACGTCATGGTCTGACAGCCACGGCGCTTCTTCTAACCTTGCCCAGCACGTGCAAAGAGAGCACGAAAAGCTATACGATGGACAGGGATGTGCGAATCGTGACCAAGCCATTGTAGTCAGTGTAGAGTGATTGCGTATGTTAAAGAGCGACTATAAACACTCAGTGCACGACGACGAACCTCGTCATTGCCCACCCGAGGTTCCCACCAAACACCAGCAATGCTTCAGAGACATCGGTGGTCGAATACAGAAAGTCGATTAGCATCGACAACGCAGAGACCAGGCCTCGCAACCGTAAAGAACACTACGAACCGCGGCAATGTACGTTGTTTCCTTAAGGGACAGTTAGATATCACGGCGGCACCACATATGTCGCAGGTTAGTGAAACCTGCTCTAGCTGTCGCTATTCGTCATATGATCTCCTCCTGAACACGAACACCATCTGCAACCAAGCTTCCGAGATCTACAACACTACTCTCCGAATTTCTATCAAAGCGATAAAGCATTGATAGTTTCCGTTTCAGTTCTTACAGCCATTAACCAAGCACTTTTGTAAGCCGGTTTTGGTTGCCTATTTGGATAAAAGAGTAGAATGAAAATTAGAATATATGTCATACCCTAAAGTCTTAGGCACCCATTTGGAAAACCCTTCTTCCCATCTGTCTAGTTCTTCCTCTCAGCCCCGAATATTCCCAAACGCCTACTGTTTAGAAGATCCATCGGATATCACTCAGCGTTTTACCAACAAGTCCAGACATTCAGAAGTTAAGGGAATTTGAAGCCGAAATTCCCTTCTCACTTAGTCTCATTCAATGTCTGCACACTTTATCAGATCGGTCAACAAGCTGCCCTAGGTGGAACCCTTGAAACTTTCAATTTAGATGAATGCTATGTCTCCGAAACACGTATACAAGACCCCGGTTCCATTATCTCCCTGCGTTCTCCTAATCCAATCTCAACCTCTCGCTTCATCCTTCGTGTGTCAGGCGATTCGGTGTCCGAAGCTCGCGGTGTTGGGATTAGCGCTAAGTGTCAATGCTAAACGCTTGCTTCTCAACCGGATTCCAGTCAGCAGCCGACTGTGCTCCCTACGTCTCAACGGTTCAGCGCCGGTGAACAGCTATAGAACGAAGCGTCGATGCTTGTTCGTCGTATCGGTGTATGCACCGACCGATTGCAGTACACCTGAAGTCAAGGATGAATTCTACAAGGACCTTTCTCAATTACTCCAATGCCTTCGATCAACGGATATCGTGATAATCGCCGGAGAATTCAATGCTCAAGTGAGATCCCTGGACGAATCAGAGGCTTCTTGGTGAACCCCATGCAATCCCAGCCAACCGGACGGACAACGGAGATCGTCTGCTGCAACTCTGCGCCGATCATGGACTGTTCCTGTCAAGCACGAACTTCTCGCACAAGAAACGACACCGCCTTACGTGGTGATCGCCAACCTCTTCACAGCGCTGGACCCAAATCCACCACATCTGCATCAGTTACCGCTGAAGTGGATAGATTCAAGACTGCCGTTCTTATTGGTCGACACCTGTAGAAACGGAACACGCTTTGCCACGAGCGAAATTCTCCTTAAGCCTAGCAAACAATCGCATAGAAACCACCGACACTGGATACCCACGATACAATGTCATCGATTGCCGCAAAGCGGAACTTTCCGATCGCCTGTTAGTTCAACCACCAGCAGAAGGACTCACTGAACAGTGGAAGCAAATCAAGGAAGCTATGCAAATATCAATAAAAACAACGTCAAACCTTCACACAGACTCAAAACATAAACGATGGATCTCATCGACCTCGGCTGCCCTGCTGGACACCCGCAGAACCCTTCCTCAAGATGCCGCATATGAGAGCGCGCAAATCCCTCAAACGCCAGCTCATCAAGAGCCTGAGGAATGACCGCGAGAAGTGGTGGATAGGAAAGTGTAGAGAGATGGAGAAGGTTGCGGCTATTGGTAATGGTCACAATCTTTCCCTTATAATTAAGAATATGGGTCCTAGGAAAATAAGCGTAAATGAGGTAATTAAGGAATCCGATGGCACACTGATTCACGATCAACAACGCCGTCTTTATCGATGGGCTGAAAATTTTGAGGCTCAGTTCAACTGGCCCTGATCGTCATCTGAACTGTCACTCTCCACCGCGACTGCACAAATTCTGCCCGTCGATGCCAGTCGTTCATCTGAAATGGAGGCTTCCCGGGAAATAAGCTATCTCAGAAGGCATAGGGCCTCCGGCCCAGACGGGCTCAAGTTAGTTGCGCATGATCGATTTTTCCGAAACCCGTGCGGGCTGCGGACCGTAAGCCATTATTCACCGGATGATCCATTACAGAATCTGCAAGGATGGATTCCATGACTTTGGACACAACTAGAATGAGAGTGGCGATCGGCATTTGTCTGGGTCACTACGGCATCCACCTTTGTAAATTGTTGAAACAGCACCGTTTTTACACACCTGAAGAAGTTCGGTATCTTCAAAACGTTTTCAGCATAGTCCACTTAGTTCCGTCTGGTCTACGCTCAACAACGATACCTAGAAATGGGAGTGTGTTGTTCTGCTCAGTTTCCATAGTGAATTGGATGTCCTTGTGAAGTGGATTCCATTCAGCCAACAACTCCTCGGTTCCCTTAGCGTTTCAGGCGATTATCAACGTATCATCGGCATATCTCCTGTAGAGTACAATGCCGTTTAATGTCCTACTGGTTTTGTTCTCTAGACTAGCCATGACTACGTCAGCTTGAATGGGACCCATTAGGTAGCCCATAGCCACGCCACCGATTCATCTAAATCGCCGACCCCGAAAACTGAAGTGTACATCCGTTGGGCATAGAATAAGCAGGCTTTCCAGGACAGAAAGCGGAATGCCCAACTGGATTTGTTTCTCCAACTCGTAGTCACAAATGATTTGTATAGGCACATTGGTGAACAAACGATATCGAGAGATCCAAAATGACCGTCATTTATGTTTAGCTCATCGAGAACCTTGGTGAGTTCGAAACTATCCTTCGAGAAGTACTTTGCGATGGATTTTCTAACCGGCTCCAGTTTTTTAACGAGCAACTTGGCCATATTGTGCTGTGACCATGCGAAATTCTGCACATATTGTGTTGTGAAGAATTTCGCATGGTCACAACATCAAACGGCATTGTATTCTACAGGAGATATGTCGATGACACATTGATAACCGCCTGAAGCGCTAAGGGAACCGAGGAATTGTTAGCTGAATGGAATCCACTTCACAAGGACATCCAATTCACTATGGAAACTGAGCAGAACAAAACACTCCCATTTCTAAGTATCGTTATTGGGCGTAGACCAGACGGAACTATCTCGAGGTCCGTGCATCCGAAATCCACGTGGACCGGCCAGTATATGCATTTTGTGTGTTTTGCTCCAATTCAATACAAACGAGGTCTCATGCCTACCCTGTTTGATCGAGCTAGGAGGGTGTGTACTCCGGATAATAATAGTGCGGAGAGTGAGCTAACTCGGGTCACGGAAATGGCATCGGTAGCTCTCACATATTATGCTGCAAATCCAGTCCTTCGCTTCGCCACAAACCCGATTCTGAAGCCTTCGGTGAAATCACCACTCTATCCGCCAAGTCGCACGTAATCTATGAATTACAGTGCGGGTGCTGAGTCACCTACGTGGACAGAACACAAACCAGCATGGGTCGAACGTGAACGGATCAGATTAGGGGCTATACAAACAACCAGCCCTTCAAGCCAGACGCACAGAACACCTGCATATCAATTGGTCCCCATCTGCTGCAGACTGGCCATCATGCGGACCTCGGAACTTCTTTTCGGCTTGTTTACACAACCTCAAATGGGCGGCCGATGAGATTTGCAGAGGCCATGAAAATAAAGCGCCAAAAGCCCCTGCTTTGTCCAAAAAAGGTCTATATCAGTATGGCATTACTCTGGTAACCACGTAAGCGGAAGAGTGAATTTATACCATGTTATATTATCAACACCTGTCATATATAAACTGATTTGTATTCTGCAGTAAGCACCAGCTGAGGTGCAGCGAAATGATTACGGAATTAAATCGTACTCGTTTGCAGCGTTGTTGTTTGTTCTAGTTAATTTAGGGAAATAATTGCTTTCATTTTATCAAATCGCACCTCCCGAATTCAGTAATCTTTTCTGTCCTATTAGGAATACGGGCCCCAGGAAAACAGGCGTGAGGTAATTAAGGAATCCGACGATACACTGATTCCCCATCAGTAATGCCTCCATAGATTACTTTGGTTGTGGCATGTGTTACGCATGTCACCATATACGTTGCCACGCCGCAGCAGGAAGTGATTGGAGGAAAGACTAGGGTGGTCAACGTAAAGCCTGGCACGTGAGTATGAAAACCCTAACCAGGGTACTCGATCACATAGGTCCCATTACTGTCGATGGCTGGGTACCTCGGGATGATCGTAACCGATACTGAGTGATTAGTTATTATTATATTTCACACTTATCTGAGGACAGACTGTGTGCCAAGAAAATCATGGTACAATAATCTTTATGAAAAAGAAAGACGCTCCATGATTTTCATCTGGGCTCAATACCGCAGGGTGCCCAAGCCAAGGCAGGTGAATTTCCTTGAGAAATCCACAACCGGAGCCTTTGGCTAACCAAAGCCTGATCCGCAAGGCAGTATGTGAGAACCGCAGTGCATTGGGAGCCGGTGTNGGGTCATTCGCCCTTCGGACGGGGTCAGACATCCAAGGTGCCCAATCGAGCCGGTGACCACTGCCGCAACCGAAAAGGTGTGGGCGTGGTTCGTACGCCTCCTCATGGTTGGTTTGGAATCAGAGCTTTTAGTCAACTCCCCTAGGTGAACTACCAGTGGTCCACCAACCTGGATATCGGCTTTTCGTCTTCTCACTTTTGTAGGAAAACACCGCCGCGAGAAGGGCTTCCTAAGCAGAGGCTGTTTGAGACGCTTGGTCGTACAGGGAGCATTTTGTGAGGTGCAAGGGAATTGTGACCAGCCGCAACCCTAGACACCCATCCCCGACTAAACTGAATGATATGGCTGAGTGTCGTAAACAGTGGCTTTTGTGCATCTTTTCAATTTTCTTGTCGCCTTAGTCCACTGAAATTCTCCATTTTCTATTCATTTCCATTTTCAACTTTCCTGTCTTTGTCCTACTCTCATCCTCGAGCACCGGTTTAGGATTGAATATCTTTTGCAGCTGGAATAGGTATTGTTTTTTTCCATCGTATACATTGGATAGCATCACTATACTATCGAAACAAATGCTGGAACGTTTACCTTGACGGCAGAGTTGGAGAAAAAATGAAAACGCCCTTGGAGATGTTTTAACGTCAGATTTGTTGTGTTGACCACACGAAAACTGATGATTATGGTGACTGGTTAGCATTAGGAATTTCGCATACCATCGGTGTATTTCTTGTGCACAGTATCGAATGTATCTTTTACTCCGTGTGATAGATACCACTCTGCAGTAGACAGATATCGACAAATTCCCATTGGTCAGGTTTGGAATACAATTGGCGGCAGGTACCCTGGATCATTTGCCACGATGCTTGTCCAAAAGCTGACTGAACCGTTTAATCTTTACGTGGCGGTCTAATCTCCGCCAACTGGCAGCAGAATCTGATGTTTACAGGGATAAAAAGAAGATGCGAAACACGGAGCTGCAATAACAGATCAAGCACGGCTCGTTTTAGCCTAAATATGCGCTCCGCCACGGCACGACGTGCATTATCAGTGGTGTCTGGATGTTACGATGCAACTTCCACAGATCCACCTTGTTCAAAAGAAACAGATCGCTACCATTATAAACCTTAATTTAAATATTTTACATTGATGGTGGTGGGCCAATGTCTAATTAATTTAGCCATTCCACCTCAGGGGTCAGGTGTTGCTCCGATTGATAGATGATAGAGTTGAAAAAAATATTTAAAACATCCCATGTGATAGGAAAGGTGACCGATTGATCCAAGAACAGATTTATATTACTATTTGACGAGTCACGGTCATTTAGACGCTGTTCTAGTGTCAATTTATATTAACTCGTAAAATCTAAGGAACCTATAAGATCCGGATGATTTTTTCGATCTTGTTTGAATAACACTACCATGTTCTTTTCACGGCAAATTATACAGACGAGAAGTATAAATAGGTGAAGCATAAAGCCCACCTGTGCGTAGCTGACTGCTGACAACTGGTCAGTTGCTGAACACAGTTATCTGAAGGTCATTCTGTCTTTTGCGCATTGTACAATCAGGATCAACAAGCGAATGCCGATGACCTAATTCGTTGTTCGATCAGATCTGCACGTGTCATGATGCTGTTTACACACTGTTGATAGGGATCGCATGATCGGTGAATAGTCACCACTCCTCGTTCGCCTCTGGCAAAGCGACGTCCATATGTCCAAACTTAACCATCCAAGTGAATGTAAGCTTATGCGCGACAGAGTACATCTCGGCGTATTCTATTGCTATGCCTCCGTATATTTGACGCCCATTATTGTATCTCAAGGAGCGCGTATATTCTCATTTTTGTTGCTCTCATTCTATGGTCACCCCTACAGCTGTTCCCATTGGCCCACTATATTCGTTGAAACTGCTGAGCGTTCCTCCTTCGAGTGCATCAACCTTATTTCGAATTGAGCTGGTTGAAACCAAACAACAATACGGACTGATTCGCATTGTGTCTTCAATATCTTGACTATTTGAAAATCACTAGCCCATCTCAGTGAGGAGTGCTAGAATGGTCATTCTCAATGTTGCAATCAGGAAACTGTTTATCTATCGAATCGAAGTGAGAAACAGAATATCGAAACGTAGGCAAAAGAAACCGAACAGGGGAATGTGGTAAACAAGAGAGAAAATTCATTAGAACTGTTTTACACAAATAACCGAAGTCTGAAATGAACTGAAAGAAATCAACCGGAAACGGGGGGGTATAGGCGGAAAGGGTTGGGAACTAGACAACGGTTTTCTTCTTTCGGCGATTGAGACGTTCCCGACGAAGCTATTCGGGTAAATGGAAAATAAACAAACAGTTTGGCATGATAATTGATACCAAAAATAGCGACTAAATAAAAAAGCGGTTAAATGAGAATGACAATAGTGATTGAAACCGTAGCACGCGGAGGAAAATAAAGCAGATTGTATGGCAAACAAAGATTTATCTGAACTAATCTCTCTGTATCGACATCATCATCGATCAAGGAAGCAACCATCTGCTAAATTCACGTCATGCACAATATAGGTGTGCTTGTGTAGGATGGGTAGGGAGGTTCTAGTCTTACGTAAGAATACGACGACCATCAGCCTGGAGTCGTGTCCTAAGGGGCTGATCAACCTCATAGTGTTTCACACAGTTGCAGAAAGACTGCTTGCACCATCGAGTCGTATACTGGTTTAATCTTAGGCTAGGCTGTTTAGATAGTTCACGAAGCCAAGATTGCTGAATGTGTGTATCCCTTTCATTAGTTCGTTACCCATTTGGATGGGGTATAACGAAGTGTTGTCCATAAGACTGGTTTCCAACGAGTTAATCTCCAGTTCGGCAGGACCAATGATGTGACTGATGATCAATTGTATCGTTCCGACAACATTCCCGAGTACGATGTCTGCGAATTCCAGGTTCGTGATCCACGAATGGGAACTCTCGTTCAGTGCAATTCGCATTGCCCATTACATTACGCATGAACGAGTCCAGGAGTTTAGGTGTATGCTGTTGACTCCTCACTGGAGGAGCAGCAGCTCAAGTGTCCGGATACCACGATCTTGATTTATATGGAATTTTCGGATGAACTGCCTCTGAATACGATGTTTCATAAGCATATTCAATTGACTGAATCAAAGACTGTAAATCAACGAAGCGAGCTGATAGAAGTTGTAACAAAGTTCTACAATTCTGCACAACAATTTGTTAGACGGGCTTGTTTGAGACCGGTCCGTACAGCCTTAGCAGTTCACGAGTAGTACCGCGAACGTCCAGGAAGTTATTCCAATCAGAATGACACCGCGGTGCGCTTTTGCATTATATTTTATTGACATTCCGAGATTATTGACGCGATCACGTTCTTGGGAATAAATTCCGATTCAAGAATGAAGAAAGTAGTATTTTGAGACAATCAAGTATTGTTAGAGGACAGACCTCAAAGACTACTGAAGGGGTAATTTTTCTACGGAGTTAATTCTGTTTTCAAAGGCGTTCACCGCGGTGATGATTTCCTTTCGGTTGATTGGATGAAGGTTTATGCAGTTACTGTCCGGAATTTTCGGGTACTGATCACGGATTCAGTAGGTAATCAAAACTTATCAACAATTTTCGAACTTCGAGTTTGTCTGATAGAATTTCTCCATTTACATGACGCAGTGCATATTTTGATGGTTGTTTCTTGATCACTGAGGAGTGGATGAGATGGGAATTATGTCGAAGTTGGAAGCGGTGGTAATTATCTCTAACAATTTCATCTGGTACAGAGCGAGTGAGCTCAAATTGAGTGCAGCAAAGCTGGGAAGGATTCTGTGGGAGGGTCACTATTGCCTTGGAGGATAATTGGGGAGTATCCCCGAACCACCCATCTTTATTCCGTTCGAATTTGTTTGGTAGGCAGTCTGAAATTAGGTGTGTGCGACATCCGGTCGTCTGTGAAGGGTTGAGGGCATGCTGCAGCAGTTCGACCCCTTCCTGTTATACGGTGCACCAACGTTGCCATTACGAAAACAAGATAACACCGCTGTCTACGCCGCATTGCACGAGTTTGCTGGGAAAGCCGGAAACAATGATGAGGTTAGGCGCGGAGCTTTAAGTAAGCCAGATCGCCCAGTGGAACAAGTTTCAGTCTCAATTATAACAACCGTTGATTGTGTGTGCCGTTTTCGATCGGCCTCCATAGACTATGCTGGTAGGGGGCATGTGTTACGCGTGTCAACAGACAAGTTACGACGACGCCACTGTTTGCGGAGTCAGGTGATGGGTGGAAAAAGTTAGGAGTGGATAAACTAAGACCTGACATGAAGGTATGGAAATCCTAATCAGGTAACTCGTTCAGGGTCTTGGATTGGGACTTCGGAATCATCATAACCGGTTATTAGAGACATTGAGTGATATGCTTGAGTACCGCAAGCAGTGGTGCTCGTGCATCAACTCATTATCCTTGAATCTTAGCTTATATGAATTGTATCTCACCTTAGACTCTACTCTGATCATTTTAAAATTTCTTCTGCTCTCTTATCGAAATAGTCAGTCATGAGTTAGCGACTAAAACCCACTGCACGAAGATAAATCGTTAGTGGTTGAAAAAACTGAACACTGAGGAATACGGTAGCCAACCGATCGTAGTGGTGTCTCGGTTATACATCTCGGATCCATTCGACCGTTTAAAGAAAGGTACTCAATTCCGGCGGACACGATCGGAATGATCTGATGCTTGTGTAAATGCACGGTTGTGATGTGGTTGGATGATCTGGTCTGTCAGCGACACAATCCTGTGCGACAGGCTTTCAAGCAGCTGACTGATTGAGAGATTTTAGGGTGTCCACTTGCAAACATATTGTACAATAAAATATTTTCAACGAGAGGCGTAAACCGATTCAATGTG
>UZAN01042575.1:10523-27518 GCA_900618425.1 Echinostoma caproni | reverse complement strand
TGCCGAACACATGAGTCATTCACCTTTTTGTTTTTGTTTTGTTTGACCTTATCGAACTTGTTTCATATAAATGTGATTGTAAAGGCTTGAAAAGGAATTCACCGAAAACATATATTCGCCTACACTGTGTCCTCAATCAATGGGCATATTCCGTGAATTATAACTATAACAATAATAATATCCACCCGGTTAGTTGCTTTCAGGCAGCGGACACCGTCCTCTAGCAGCACACCGCCTCCTTCTGTTTTCGTGATTCTTACGAATCACTAACTGTATTACCAACTTCATCTGCCAGTGCTTTAAAATGAACAAACTATATCCATCACCTCTGAGTGCATATGACCAATTAATTATATTTCCTGGTGCTCTGTTTGGGCACATGGAAGATAAGAAACAGATGTTTAGCATATATCTTTAGCTCATTTCAAAGCATCAATGGTTAGACAGCAGGAATCACACTGCACTTTATATCACTTCATGTTGAAACCTTAACGCCTTAATGCATTTTATCAAGTTTCGACCATATAATTCTGCAGTTTGCGTGAATTTAGGTATTTTCACTAAGATCGGTTTTGATGAAATCAAATCGGTGAAAGGCTCACAATACACTTCGACCAGGGAGAGAAACGGCGAAACGTTGTCGCATTGTGAACATACAATCGGGTTATAGAACCTGTATCCCAATATGAGCACAACGGCTGGGAGTGGCAATTCACTGAAAACGTATGTGACATTAAGAACAACAAAACCTTTGCTGTGCGAAAGGCACGACCGGGTATCTTGGTGCCAATAGCACATGCTCAGAGGTATGAGTTTCCAACTAATTAGTCCTTATTTGTGCAAAAAAGCATAATCTAAAAGAAAACTCAAATGGAGCACCTTTGGCCTTTGCACTTTTTGGCCACGATGATCAATTGGTTTTTTCTCACAACTTCAATATCTTGACCGTTCTTGTCCGTCTGCAGCACACCGATTAAGAAAGGTGTAATATAACTGGGCACTCGCGGAACCTGTGAGTGGCTTCACTGTAGGACATAAATGTGAGCAAGTAATTCAAAATGGGTGCACATTAGTTGATCATTCGGAGCAGACCGACTATGAAATAGCCTCTAATATCAAGTAGACAACCTTGACCGGCTTAACACAGCAAAGTTTCCTGAACGGGCTACTATTTGAATATTATCTTCAAATAGGGCAGACAAATGACAAGTAGCTATGACGCGATCCAGAAGACACGGCGGGCTCGTAAACTCATGTAGTGCCCTACATATGGTGAAGTCTGTGTACAACCTATATATTCCAATTGGGTCAACATCGTTATTACCGCGAATAATGCAAATAGTAAAAGTCGTTGGACATAAAATAAGCTATGCACTTGGATGAGCACAAAGTTCATTGGTTACTTTTTACGGGCCAACAAGAAGATGCGATGAATATGGAAGAGTGGAGTAATGGTAACAGGAATTAGGAATGTGAACACAGTTCTACACAATTCACCAAGTAAAGGATACAGTCAGCTGTGACACATGAGAAGTCATCATCTGACCGAGAACGCAAGCAAATTTTAGTCGACCGGGAAATGAAACTCAATGGAACGGAAATACTGAGAAGCTTGAACATGCGCAAGTTAATCATGAAGAGACAGCGGTCAATGTCGACTTCTAAGACACTTGGTGGAAGAGAAAGACGTATAACAGTGCACAAACGTGCAAGCCGGAATTTGCTAAGATTAGGTCCAAATCAGAGCACAAGTGAAAGAAAACTGAAAGCCTCGGGGGATCTGAAAGTGTCTACTCGGAGAAACGCTAAAACTGCAGCCGATGAGGCACTCTTAATTATTAACTCGCACAAATGAGCGCTTCAAATGAACAGCAAGAAAAGAAGAGATATTGAACGGCCGTAGAGAAAATTACTTAACAACACTAGCGAACAGTAATCTTCGACGACGCAAACCAGTGATGAAGCAGAATGGGCCGTCTAAATCCCAATAGTTAATTTCTATTTGGATGAAACTGTAAGTGTTCAATAATTGTATTCCACCACTTTCATTGTTTATCAGTTTCACTGAGTTTGAGAATGAAACCGTATACGTAATCGCGTATACTATAGCCATTATAAAATCGAATGCGTATTGAGACAGAAAAGAAAGTGTAAAAAAAATCAAGTAAAAATTCACGACGTATTGCATCTTCTACTAAGTGAGGAGATAAAGTGTGTGGCCTACCAGTAATGAGCATAAATATAGAAACGACGATGAATTGATGGACTGACATCTAAACGTCAACTTACTGAAGTTCATTCATGGGGAATCGCATTTCCGTGGATTCATCACCAGCACAAGCAGTCCCCGGCAAACCGGTCGGATTGAAATCCATAAAAAAAGCCGTGGACCCGAGGGTGGTTGGACGATACTGGTGATTGCCAAGTTGCACATAAGAAGCCTGAGGAATACTGGGCGCTCCTAAATCTGTTTCCAGATTCTCCTCGTCAACTACAGTGGTGTCGGAACTGTTCAGAAATCGATCTGCAGAGTTCGGAGTCGGGGTCGAGGGACGATCTGACGATGTGGGCAGTGGCTGAAAAGCAATCTCATTCATCCATAATGTGGTCGTACCTAAGCGGAAACAGCAGAAAAAAGAGAGATAAGCTATCAGTCATGAGCTAAGAAAAAGAATCATTGCATTGGATCAGTTGGTAGATGCACTGATAAACGCGTCGATCAACAGAACAGGTGCGATTAGCGAGGAAAGTACGAACGAGTGACAAAGTGATCGAAAGAGTTGAACAGCCCATGGAAATAGGAAGAACCAAGAACCTATAATCAAGGCAACCCAGTAAAATGATAAACAAACCGTCCCCATCGTACCTTGGTGCTAAGAGGACAGATATAGGTGTGTAATAAACAATTCCAGCACATGTCCCATCACCTTATCATTTCACACTTATTGACTGCGAAACTCAAACTTTTAGGCCGAATTTAGAAAGAATATAATAGACAGGCTGTGAATAGTTGTCAGAGGACGGACATTTGGGATTAATCTACACGAACTTTGAACAGATCAAATCAATAATGTGAAAAGTGCCGATACCAAACTGTTGTCATAGACATGGGTACCTACTGTGCTCGCTGATGATCACCGTCCCCTCCCCCTATCCCAAAGGTGATTGTTTCGTGTGACTGGATTCTAATCATAGCTATTTGTTGCAGAAATCAATAGCTCAAATGAAAATAATGATATCGCTTTAGTCAACAGCTGTAATCTGTAGATGAGAACATAAAATCCACCCAGTGATGGTGCAATGGTTTAGCAGCGTGCTCCTAACCTTATGAACTGAGCTCCTACACTGTCATCCAACCTAAGTGGTACGCAGATTTACTGTAGTCCGATTCAACACCACGCCTAACCCAGTGGGACCTCATGTGATGGGGGTAGGTTATGTGGTTCACCACTCCAAATTCCAGGGCTAAATTTGCCCGTTTCCATCACTGAACCGCAGATCTTCACGACCACCCCGTCTGCTGTTGTGATAAAAAATAAATTGAAGACACTTTCCTTGCATCAGTGCAGAGTGCCTGCGACCCATCTAAGAGACTCACTAATTGGCATCCTGTTGATCAAAGAGCAGAATCCCTCAGCATCAATCCGTTTCATTCTCTGGAACTGTACTCACATAAATAAAAGCCAAACAACTGTAACCAGACTCCCCATTAACGTGTGTTCAACAAAGAAGTTAGCCCAAAGAGAACTTTATCACCATTTAGTAGAACCATCAGGTGGCATTTTGCATTGCACTGTAGTTTGAGAATAGTATACATTTGGAGGCGGTGAAACGGATTTGTTCGGGTTCTGGGATTCTCGTTTTTCGCAATTGAAAGCGTGAGAAATATTTACAGCTAGTGTGAACGTTTGACTGAGAACAACAAGTTAATAGTAAACAATCAATGCAATGGTATGTTTGGTGATTCAGGTTTATAAATTGGATCTAGTAGACAAGTATCGCCAGGTCAAGATAACGTTTTCCTCTGAACTCAATGTGGTCACATTTTCCTTAGAGAAGAGTACTACTTTGTCAGGCAAAAAATGATACCGACTAACTGGGTATAGCATTTTAATTCGAATAGGGCCAGGAATTGTACGTCAATTGAAAGAGTGTCGTATCGATTAAGCTAGCATAAAATAATAGAAGTTAGTAGAAAATTTCACTTACTGACATCATCATCTGCATTTCGTTCAATCAACATTGGTGGTGGTCCGGGTTGAACCGAGGCAAAGCTCACACGCTCCACCATGGACGCAGAACATGTACCTCCAACGCAGCTTGAAGAGGTGACTTGCCTAGACGACGCTGCGGCTACCTCATCTGGATTGCGTTGACTCAGGCCGGACGGAACCGAAGTAACAGGTACACCCAAACGGACTGCACGCCAATGTTGTAACTTCTCTCGGAGAGATTGTTCGAAGCTCCCAGAGCTGGAGTGTAGAAATGAGGTTACCCCTGGACCAGGATGACGATTGGAATAAGGTCGAGGCACAGTGGTAGTAGCACTTGAAGGGACTTGATCTTTTATTGCCGCGGTGGAGGTTGCAGTTCGTGTGGTTGAATTTGTGCCGCGACGAGCGCCGCTTGCGTCTGTTCGACGGGGCGACGATTGCACTCGAGCCCGGGTAGATAAATATCGACTATTTACTACACGGTTGGCATTTTTCGGCTGGGACTATGGACGATATTGAGAACAGAAAAAGAACACCAATGTATGTATGGTAATAAATAAATAAACGTAAATAAATTAACTTCGGAGTAAAATAATGGACACGATGTGATTCGATGTCACTCGCGGGGGTTGGTCCGTAAAGTTCAAGTTTGCACAGAAACAATGCTGGGATAAGTTCTAAGACTAAGTTATCAAGTTTTCCTACTCCGTAAGAGGTCCGAACTACGACCAGTAATAACTTGGATAACAATGAAGAAAGGGGTAGTTGAGGATTTGATTTGAATATATGTGATGGATTCATCGTGTATATGAAGCGGGAGCTGAAAATCTAGGAAAAATTGGATAGCTGTTTTGACCTGGCTGGGTCTTAATAGCAGCGTGAACCCATCGACCCAACTAAGGATATAATCCAGGACCTCACAGGTAGAACGCAAGCACATTACCCACTCGATGAACGGAGAGTTGATCAGACCGTTTATCACTTCGGATAACTTGATTTGAGTCCCAGTTGGCCAATCCCTAAAGCACGATAAAATGGCGAAGATCAATCAAAAATCCTCGTGGATCCATTAGCAACATCACCGGGTTTTTACACTGATGCATTTTTTCAGATGATGTACGAACATGCAAACGAGTTTTTCATCAACCTGAGAACCTTAAACGGAGTTTTTGAATCGTAAATAAAGTTGAGAAGACGTTCACAAGGGGAATGAATGTTCAGCTAACATAGGTGGTATTCAGCACGTATATGATGTAAACGATAGCTGAGGAGTAACCACTATGCATTACTTACTTTCTTGCAAGTTTATGTCTAGACTTTAGGCCAAACAAATCACAACATGAGACTTTATTAAAAGAAACCCAACACTGAGGCCACGCCGGAATTGATAGAGTTCCGGGGAAATCCATTTTTCTTCACAAAATCGATAAATGACTATTTCTACAAATTACAAAGTATTACAGGTGCTCTCTGATTAGTATCACAAACTTAAATTGATCTGAGAAATATACTAACCAGTTAATCCTCTCTTGCACATAGTACTTCAGTTAGAAAAGTGTGATAGCACCTCTGTGTGTGTGTAAATAATATCGACACTCGAAGTACCTTTCGTTTATGAGATGATGAATCCCGTATATGGCGCACTTCTTCAAGTGTCACATTACTCATGGCTAGTTCGAGCGGATCTGGTGGACTGGAACGAACTGTATCGCGACTCGGGTTGACACGACGAGCGGTGGCCGCCAGTGCGCGTGTCAGTAGACGATGCGATGCTCCACCACGATTGGTACCGACAGAGCGGGTCGAAGAATGCCCATCCCATACTCGACGATTGACGCCAGCCTTCTCATCCGGACGATTCCCCAAATGGCGTTTATGGTCCTCACTGGTGCGAGTGACCGAGTGAATAGCCAAAGCGTTCTGTTTAACGTCCACGGCGGTGACGCGGTTAGGTGACTGGTTCAGAAACTCTCGTCGTGGGACGGGAGTGGGCGACTGACGAACGGGAACTGAATGTGAATGCACAAAATAGCGCATTATGCAGCAGAGCATCACAACGGGTTGGTCCAAAACCATTATTCAATATCTCACTAGTTCTATGCCAACAACGACACAAATCTTGACAAATCTGCTTCACGGTGGTATGTATTTATGATGAAAACAAAACATAGATAATTAAGCTGGTTGTCGTAAACAGTGGCGTTCATGTATTTTCTCAAATTATCTGTATCATTAATCCACTGAACTTTTCAATTTTCTCTTCGATCCTACTTTCAACCTTTCCTGTCTTTCTCCTAATGTTCATCCAAATGGGCAGCCGAAAGATAACAACCAAAACCGGCGCACTATAGTGCATGGTTAATGGTTGTGCAACTAAAACTGAAACTAGATTTTCTGCTTACGAAAAACTCATAGATGAGTGATCGGGGGAATATTCAAGAAGACAAGAAAAAGCGAATGCACGCTTCGTTTCAGAAACGATCGAGGTTCGTGGTGTAGCAAAAAACGATACATCTGAATGAAAAATATCTCGTGGTGAGCAAAACGTCAGTTTATAAACACGTCCAATAACCAGATAGTGTTACTGATAAATACACTTATTAAGATTACAAACTTTTATTTACTGTGGTACACAATGCAGAATAGTTCAAACATAGCAAGATTCGATCAATCTCAGGTCAAAGGTTAGGACTGAGTGCACGCGGAGTGATTCATAGATGAACACTGAATACGAACACCTTACTATCATAATGACAAAAAACAGTGACGTCAGCGAACATTACATGTCAAGTTTTAATACAAGAAAGTAGAGCATGTACTTAGAATCGGATCGACAGTTTCGTCCAGTAAAAAGCAGCTCGCCTCATGCCGCTGGAATGAGCGTAATGAATCAGACAAAGACGATGGATCATTCACGGGTGGCAATGGATCACGCGTGAAGCTGCCCCATGACGCATACAGAGCTCCACGAACGGATCGAGACGGGGTGGGCTTTTGAAGCGGTTCGATTAGCTGACTGTCCATATCGCAGTCCACATAAATCACTGGCATGGAAGCGTAAGGGGTCAATTTCAAATCTCGAAGGTTGGTGATTGGCCGCTGCTGAACAGTACCGAAAACAACTCCATCAGCAGGACTTGTGGGACGAGGTGTTTTGTCGTTTTTCTCCGGACAGAGCAATTCGGGATTTTGAGTTTTTGGCAATCCGATTCCCACTTTTGGAGTCGGTTGTGGAGTCTGATCAGATAAGAAAGGATAGCCGGATTAGGAAGATATTTTGGATAATACACTAGAGTACACATCAGAACAATGCCCCAGGCACGAAAAATTCCACACACCAAATAATAAAAAATTTCATGGAAAAATATCCCCCGGAAGTCTCGCGTTTGTTCTGTTTGCGGCAATTCATCAGAGAGATGAGGAGGAGGATACAAATTATTTATCCTAGTCAAAATTACAGTAAGTTGGTTATTTTTCTTGACCCTTTTGATATTCGGCCATTTCAGGGAGTTGCGCGCAATGGCACATAAAGAAACACTGGCTAACGATCAAAATGAACCGATTACCAGAAACAGAAAATATAACCTACCAGACCAGAAACGGTGCCGTAGAATCCCAACTCGTCCACATTCGAGGCGGGATCCACATTGGGTATCAGGTCACCACCATCGTCCCAAACAATGCTGGAATCTATGGTTGTCGTATTCCGCGTTTCATTTGCTAGCACTGGAGGACAGACTACATGAGTAGACGATGGATAAACAGTGGGCACACAGTGAGGCCAGTTTCTATCGTCTGTACCAAGTGGCTGGTATGGAGTCGGAGAGGAATTCACTGAAGCAGAACGGGAATCTACCCTGGATGCTGAAGCCGAACCATTCGAACCCAGACAGGGAACAACCGAGGACTCGAATGGCTCGACAGGTGTCAGGGGCACATTAGTTCGTAACCGATGGATAGTAGTTTGGTCATCTTCAGTTGTTTCCACGTGGCTTTCGGACACTTGGTTGGTATGTGTATCAGACACCACGCCCAAATTTGAATTTGATGTGGAGCATCGGGACAAGCCACAAAATTCGTTCGATTTTCGACTACCGGTCCAGGAAGATGAGGACGGGGTTTGCAGAGATTCGCCTTCAGCCAATGTAAGCGGTAGAGGATTGATAAGTGTATTCGACTGATCAGCTATGGACTCTTCCGATGGGGCTTCTTCCAGACGAGGCAAGGGTTTAAATGTGATCGGATGAGTACAGTTTGTACCACATGGAGCAGTGGATAACAAAAGTGCTGTGTTCCTGATGGGTAGGTCAGTAGTTGATGGTGGGTTTGAATCAACAGAAGGCTCAGTTGACCGAGGGGTCGAAGAAGCATCAGACGAGTTGACCGGTGACAAAGGACGGAATGAACCATGACTGCTATTGTCGGATAACTCGAGTAGTTGATGTGAAGCTATTGCTGATGGACGTTGGATGCGAGACATTTTCCCATGCTCGTTTCCCAGTAAACCTATCAACCAATTTTTCCTAACCTAAAATGAAAATTAAAAAACATTAAATGCATTATTATGGTCGAAAGATTAGTAATTAACATGAATAAAACCATATTTTGGATAAAGAACATCCAAGGATTTTCAAACGATTGAGTTGCAGTTGAACAAACTACTGTTGGCTGGGGAACAAAACCACACAGTGGTAATAACGCTGAACCAGTTTCAAACTAATCGCTGATCACAAAAATGTTACTTTATTTCTCGGCTGGTTGAATTTATTCGGCACAGTATCCCACCAAGTCGCCAAGTCCTTTGAACCAGCTTGGGAGTGGAAAAAAAGAAACACTTATTCTACCTAATCTCGCGGAGCAGTTTCTCACGCTGCGTCAATCTGTGATCTGCTGATCTCCGCGCAGTTGTCCTCACTCCACGGCAGCAACTGCCAGCAGTTTGGCAGACTGTTGTGTTTGGTGCACACATCGGATAACACTGCCGTAATAAATCACTCAGCTTTTCTCCAGTTGCTCATTCAATGCCAACATTTTGGAGCCCGCGTAGTGCATTCTCCCAAATTTTCTCTACGACGACATTGAACAGGAATGGCGAAAAAGTGCACATTGGGCAAACACTGGTTAGGAGAAACAGGCAAAAAATACCATGCATTTGTATACATGTCTTTTCGGGACCAAATTATGCAAAGTATGTGCTTTAAAAGCAAAAGGTCGCAACCTTTTTCATTCGCACAAGTGGTTATGGGAATGAGAGCAACAGTGGAATTTACAGCTGAAATAACGTGTATAGCAACAGAAAAAGGGCCAATTTGCAAAGATTGAAACATTTCCGTCAGAGAGAAAAGCGAATCACTGTGCTAATTTTTGGAAAGCCCATAAAAAACAGTTTCGTGGTTGTTTACAGGTTCACTTTTCCGAATGCAACAAACATATACAAAATGAAAACGCAATTGTCAGAATAACGAATCGACTTTTTATTACACACAAGTGTAATGGACAGCAGACGGGATGGGCCCCATAGTCGTGAAGACGTTCAGCGATGAAAACCGGTAACCTAAGCCGGAGGACTTGGAGCGGTGAAACTCATAAGGCCCCACTAGGTTGGAACCAGTAGCACAATGATACGCACCAGATGATAATAACATTCATTTTATAGCTTCCGCGTTCGTAGTCTAAACAGCTTTCTCATCTGGCGGAGAGAAAAGGCTGTGTGTGTACAGACTGAGAACTGTCATAGCAAATGGCAGCTGCACACTCACATACACACAGCGTTATTGAGAAACTATTGGTGAACCAAGCAGAAAAGAAAATTGCTTAAGACATGGTCGGATTTACTCAACCTTTAAATTGATGGTCAACTATCCAGTTAGCACTGAATACAACGATCGGCTAAACTAACCTTGACTACACCAGCTTGATTCGCGTGGAGCTCTGCAGACGCACTGGAACCCTGAGGCTCACCTTTTGCTGACGATAGATCCGGTTTATCGAGTTCAGATTTTTTCGGCACTGAAAAGAACAGATTGTGAAATGTTGACTGTGGTTTCTACCGCATGCAATTCGTCCGTCCGTATGCACTGCTTTTGTTTATCATTGTTTACCTTTCAGCATACATCATTACTCAACCAAAGTGAACCATAGCAAATGACCTCAAACGTATTGCATTTTGTTCGACTGAGGCTATCTTGGTAAGCAGATGGGTAGGAGCAGACATAAAACTGACGAGTGGAACTGTCATATATCATATAAATGTGCATTTACAGCTGAATGAGAGCATGCGAAATTGATGGCCAATATCAATTCTGTCCACAAATGTCTTCTTGTATTGATGAAATGGATAAAGGGGAAAGGATTTTTTACATAAGTTAGTAATATTATGCATACGTCGCTTTGTTTCTGTTTTGGTGAGAACAAGTCAAAAAATACTCAGTGGCATGCTTTAGAATTCTCCGTCGATTTGAGGACCAACTAGATTATCTTCACTCAAATTCAAAGAGCAAGAGAACATTGGAAAGTTAAATAATTGGAATTATTTTAAACAATTAGTCCCAACCTACAGCAATTTCGTAATTCGCACGAGCTATTTCCAGAGCTGAAAACTGCGGTTCGGCAAAGCTGGAATACTGTAGAGGCCTCTAGGATTCCAATTGTGCTGAGTCTTTTCCGACCAACGGAGTTAGGTAATGACAGTGTTGAGTCTGCATTCAGATAACCCGTCAAAACATTTGCACCATAACCAGGCAGAACGTTCGGGCAAATCAATCAGAGTTCACTTCACAAATATGAGAGCAGTTCTAATCCAGTATAGTCGTAGGAATTATTTCACAGAAAGACTTTTATACGCCGATGCAGTACACCAATTGGACACAACGTACAACTGCAACTGGGATGAGGAGGACCCGGAACACAGTGCTTCATCTCTATCATCAGTCATCAGAATCTGTCAATGCTCATGAAGAACTTAGAGGTCTAATTCGTGTATTTTTAGTCTAGCAGCCCCGACTTTTACGTGATTGAAAGCCTATTTACTGTGATACATCCGTTTCCCTGTATCAATATCAACAAATCAAGAAGACACGTGCGAGCGTATTTGACATTGGCTCTTGATTTAGCGTGTTCCTGTAAAGCGGTAAACAGCCGTTTAGGCAACTATATCAAGCAGCCAAACACAGAAACAAAATGTGTATTTTTTGCACCTATTCAATAAAACGGCAGCTAGATTTTGGTTATAAGCACATGTTAATATCGGTAAATTATACTTGGTCATGCCAGGTTAGTCATGGATTCGGTCGGGCCGTTCGAGTGTGATTGTGATGTTTGACCTGTCTGGAAGATAATATCAGGACAGTTTCACTGAGGCGGTATATCTTACTTGATATTGAGTTTCAGTAAGAATAGGGACAGTGGAAGCGTGCCGTTTGCTTGACGTGCGGTCACAGCTGAATGGGAGCACGTTAAATTCACGGCCAACATCAATAATTCCTATATCTGTCTTCCTATTTACTATGCTCAAAGAAGAAAAGAATGCATTCGCATGTAATCTCACTTTCGATATCCCCATAGGATTTGTGATGAAGAAACCGCGTACTGCAGGTTTACACCTCAGAAGTGATAAACTCGACGCCCCAAAAGTTGGAGTAGAGCACAAACTATAAACGAGGGGAAACGAATTACTGATCTGGATAAAGGTCACTTATCGGGCCAATGAAATTTAGGTTGGTGAATACCATTTTGAAAAGTATATGTCTAAACCGGAAACTCACCCGGTATAACAGTAGCAACACCATCCAGACATGAGCCGTTGTCGTCTGATGGTGACGATACTGATCCGGAAAGACCAGTCTGGATTGGGGACGTTTCTTTCGACGATGTCCGGCATTGAGATGATCCTAATATATCATCTGAGATTGGACTGGGCTGTTTTAGGCTAGCGTGAAGCGTAATGCAAAACAGAGGGGAGAAGAGGATGAAAGGTGGCTCTTTTGCAGCTACCAAGTCAAATGGCAACACTGATGGCAATAGGATGGATAACCTGAATCGATGTGATGAACTCTTCAGTGCCTGGTTAGTCTCCGGTCGATCAGCAAATTTATCAGCTAGTGATGATATATGATTGAAAAAAAAATAGTAAAAATAAAATCCTGAAAACTGATAGCAAAAGGAGAGCACTCACCCACTGTTCGGACTTGGAGCCAGTTCCCGACGCAAAACTTCCGCCGTGCTGCTCAGAGCTCCAGTGAGAGTGGACGAATTGATTGCAGCAGTCGTGCCGCTTCCACTAAGAAGTGAACTAATCAATGAAGAGGTCAACAGGGCTCGTAGCTCTGCTTTCAGTGAACGACATGTACTGGAACCGACATCACTGGAAGACGACGGTTCTGTGCTCGATCTGAATGCAGTTGTTGTGGATTGAGTTTCAGCTGAGCTGAGAACAATCTTAGTAGCGAGTGATTCCGATTCGGGATGGTCAGAACGGAATTTACTTTGCTCGAAATCTGACAGAACAACTCCCTCAGCTACCAGCTCTGTTGTGGCCTCCTGCAGTGCTGTTTGAGCCAGACGACAGGCGACCTGGCTGACTGAGAATAGAGCGAAACAATCACGATATGGTTATTCACAATTGTAAAGAAATTTTATTTCCTATAGAAGCCATAAGAACCCAGTAAAAAGTCATGCGACAAAGTGGACAAATGCAGTAACGTTGTTTCTAGTTGTTTGCATGATCATATCTACTTATTAAGGCATAAAATGGATATGTTCTCCCCCTTATGCACCAGTGACCACAACCTGATCCTGGTCAGACCTGAGATTTACTCACACTCAGGACATTTTTCCTTTACTCCACCAAAACACATCATGTTTCGTCGGCGAGATCTTTCCCCAGACAATATTGCTTGGCCTAGATCGTCTCTTAAGGTAGTTACCGACTGTTTTCCTTTAAACACAACCTGATCGTTAAGTATGACATTTCTGACAGAAGTGTTCAACTGTATTTTTGACATATGCTGTCCTGTGATAACTTAATTCCTTCAACATGGCAGAATATCAACACCTTTTCTTAAACGTCTTCGCCGTGAAAAGGAACGTGCATTTAAATGTGGCAGGAGGGCCGAAATGCAACGATTATCGTTCCTGATCAAGAGTGGAATAAGACGGTTGGACGCCCTTTATGCAAGTCAGTTTTTTGGGACAAGGAACTGTAAATCTACGTGGCGCGGAACCAATCTATTCTGAGGGCAGAAGAAAGTGATTTCCAGTCCCTCTATCGATATTGGAAAACCGAATAATGCATTTATTCATTCTTCGTCCGACAAATGCCCCCAGTCATGCTGATTCCAGTTCTCCAAACATCCAACCTTCGTTTGATCCCATCACCTCTGGTGAGATGTATAAACACGCGTTCTCTCAAGGTGTCCACTGCACCTGGTCCAGACAACTTAATTCCCACCCTTCTTAAACACGGTGCTCAGCCACTGTCTCAGATTTTAGCACACATAGCTAATCTTTCACTCGAACTTCGAACTATTTCAGACTGCTGGCGCCCAGTGAGAATCACTCTCATCTCAAAAGGAACGTCGAAGGTCCCAATAGCGAAGCGTTTCAGACCAATTGCTCTCACCTCCACTGGTTTGAAATTGATAGAGCGATCAGTTCTGCACCGTCTTCAGTTATCTCTTACCACGCACGATGACATTTATCAGTTTGCATACAAACAAAACCGCTCTACATTAGATGCCGTTTCTTCTCTAGTTCATTTCATCTGTAAGTCCCTTAACGAGAAAGCTAAATATATGCATTGTGCATTTCTTGACTTCTCTTCCACTTTCGACTCGGTGCCCCGCTGTCTTTTACTTAACAAGCTTCAATCTTTTGGCTGTCCGGCTTCTCTTCTTGAATGGCTTGCAGATTACTTTTCACAAAGATATCAGTATGTTAAATGGGATGAAGACAGTCAACCGCGTCACTCAATAGCTCGGGTGCACTTCAAGGTGCTGTCCTGTCACCTTATCTTTTTTCGACTTATATTAGTGACTTACCTGTTACTCCTCCTGTTCGACATTTTAAGCATGCTGATGATATCGCCATTTCTGTTTCCGTATCTAACTAATCAGAACTGGTTGAACATAATACAAACCTATACCACCCCGTTTCATATTCCACTTCTTCCGGTCTCAATCCTGAAAAATGCCTTGAATGCATTTTTACTCTAAACCGTACTCCATCTCCCTCCGACAATGTTCAGATTCACGGAGAGCCGAAGAGTAGGGTCAGCTATGTGAAGTACACTTGAAAGCAACCTTCGCTGGTCCTTACATACCCAAAATATTGCTCGCAAGTTGAAAAAGCTCTCTTTTCAGATAATAAGACTGCGCTAATTCTGTTCTGACTCGTCAGTGATAAACACTTTCGTTCAACAATGTTTCCTCCCTATCCTCCTTTACTGCTCTGCTGTAATTTTCCCCGGTTTGTTGAAGGCTGATTTCAAGTTGCTGAAAAGGCCTCTCAATGATCAGCCGTGTATCCCAAGTTCCGTTATCTGTTCTGATTGACAATATGTGTAATGCCCATATTGATGCGTGCTTGAAGTTTGCTGACAATATTCTATCTGATTGCACCCATCCTCTACACATTGACTTGTGTGCATGCAAATCCCACCCCTCCACCCGTTCCAAGTACAAACTTATCTCGTCTCGCATATCCGCATACAGAAACTCTTTGGTACCCTATCTTGCCCAGATACTGACCGACAAGGAAAGTGTTCGCTCTGAGCTTTCTAATGCATTTAGTAATTAACTCATACCTTTCACATCCTAATTTCCCCCCTGTTTTTAACAGAATTGTAACGGTGGTCTATTTTTTTGGCTGAAAGCTTGTATATAACTCGCTAAAGCCTGAATACAATACAATACGCAACTCTGTGGTGAATTCCTCGGTGGGAGATTATTGCATTTCAGTGGAGCAAAACAATAAACCTTATGTGGACACCTTGGTCGCCAAGCTGCTCAAAGCGTGCGGAGCAGCCTGTGTTACCATTCAGCAGGAGGATGTCAAAGACATACCGTGAGACAAAACGTATCTCACCAAGAAAGAATTCGACTGAACCGTTTCCTAAATGGAGAAAAGCATTCGGTAAAGGATA
Source organism: Echinostoma caproni (assembly GCA_900618425.1). Classification (NCBI taxonomy): domain Eukaryota; kingdom Metazoa; phylum Platyhelminthes; class Trematoda; order Plagiorchiida; family Echinostomatidae; genus Echinostoma; species Echinostoma caproni. The sequence goes on along the minus strand of UZAN01042575.1, from coordinate 12,164 downwards.
AAGTGAAGGATAGTCGAAAACTGGTCAAAGGCCCAGGCCCAACTTGAAGTATGATCACAGAAATCTTGAAAAACGACCGGTACTTCATTACTCAACAGGAAGAAGTGAACATAACTGTCGAAAAAGTGATGCAACCAAGCCATGGCAGTTTATATAAAGAACCGCATAAGACTCAAAATAATATATTCCTCATTTTAACTATGAACAAACGTATTGACATCAATTTCAAGTACTGGCATCTCTACAACCACCAACAGCTAGACGTACGCTGTTTGAGAAGACCATGAAATGGTATAAACTGATCACTATATGTATACTGATAATATGCTCTGTTAGCTCGATGGGAAATATCGAGATGTTTCGCAACCCACTCCAAGTGACAAGTCAATAGTACCGAAAGTACGGTAAACGTAAAAACGTACTATGGTGAAAGATGGAACATTCTTCATTGCTCAGACGAGGAGGATTAGGTTGCGAATTTTCAGGATGAAGAACAGAGCGATTTTGCATACGTGGGACCGGGGAAGTTTCTGGCAAAGCATGATCGGCTTTCGATATTGCATCGCCTTCCAACAATGAGACTTTTGACTCCAATTTCAAGATAGGCTGTGAGGTCATGCAAAAATTAAGGTAGAAAAAAGGACACTTATTTAAACCTTCATAGAGGAATGAACATACAACTGATAAAATATTTCAATGAACTGTTAGTGTATTTCGCAAAACTTTAGAAAGCCAATTAGAGTACAGATAAAAAAGTTTCCGTTTAAATAAGTCAATGAAACAACTGCTTTATTTTTGCACATACAATGTCCAGTTTAAGCTTGACGAGCAGATTTATCGACAAAAGAATGGTGTGACCATGCGATCACCGCTAGGACCGTTGTTTACCGATGTGTTCATGACGAAACTCGAAAATAACCAACTCAAATCTACCATTCAGGAGTGTGTGCTATACACACGATATGTGGATGATATTCTGTGCGTGATCAACACGACATCAGGAACAAATGAGCTATTGAGCAAGTTCAGTGCTGCCCACCAGAATATAAGATTCACTTTAGAAATGCAAAACGACAACAAAATGGTATTTCTAGACGTCTGTCAGAGTCGTAGATCGGAGGGCTCGATGCAACGATCAGTGCGTAGGAAGGCAACTTGGAAGGGACAATATATTTATTTTCACAACTTTGCAACGCTCAAAGCGCTGCCTAGCAGATAAAGCACGGAAAATTTGTAGTGAGGACACAGTGGAAGTAGAGCTCCGGTTCTCGCGCAATATCTTCAGACACACTGGCTATCCAGAACGACTGGTTAGCAAGATGATTCAGTGCAGTGGAAATACTGTGAAAAAGACCGAGGTCAGAAAGAAGTCGGTATATATTGCCTTGCCGTTCAAAAGGCATACATCAGCAGAGTTAATACAAAGGAGACTATTCGATGCTGTTAGTAGGACCTTCTACGCAGCAAAGCTCAGTTCTCTGTTCACGTCCCAGCCAATTGTGTGTTTACGACTAAAGGAAAGAATGCCGAATTCTGTCGTCTCATTTTGCGTACACTCATTTACGCGTTCTTGTGTAACAACGTACATAGGCAACACGGTCAGGTGCTTGTCCGAACGAATCCGTGAACACCGGGACCGCA
>UZAN01042574.1:0-30203 GCA_900618425.1 Echinostoma caproni | reverse complement strand
ATCTTTCAGTAACAGCAACCAAATTGTTTTGCTCCGGTAATTCAAAGTTCAAGGTTATTTTACTCCTTGCGTTCCGCATTCAAGTTGGGACTTCAGTTGCGGACTTGTTAGTGGGTGACTCAAACTGATCGAAGATGTACATGACATGTGAGAGATAAAAGCTGCGGTCTAAGTTTCTTCACGCCAATTTGATGCAGTGAATCAAATGCTGCCGTGGATACTAACAAACATTCTCTGCAGTGTATTTCACAGACTTTGTTTGTTATGATTTTATAAGTTTTCATGTGAAGGCTAGAGATAAAAGAGTTACATCAGCATGCCTGTCAGAGGTTCACATTGAGACTATACCCAGTCGACATTTAACCTTGGGCCAACAGTAAGTTCGTGAGATTCAATACGGTTCCAGAATTTACCGCGACTCTTACGACCATATTTTACCCAAACTACCCTCGGCGTACCCCGGAAAGTAGGCCTTCCTTTTATGGGTCCGCGACTTCAATCCTCCCGGATCTCAGCTGATCTTATCTTACTCTGACAGCACCCATTCACGAATGGTGTGTGTGTGTGTTGTGTACGTAATTGCAGAAATAATAATCTGTACAAGTGCCTCTCTTTAATAGTATGTCAGCAGTCACTTTGGCGAATGCAAAGGTGAATTTGTAAGCACACATGTAAGCAAGGCAGACTGGCAAACAGCTGGCACCAAACGCAGACATTACTTGCAATGGGGATGCGGTCAAGTTGGGCAGTCAAGCAGCTCAAGGTAGAACTCAGATCGACTGAAACAAATGGATCGCAAAATAGATAAAGTCAGCGTAACAGGTTTGTGTTGGCGGTAGCAGTCAGCATCGGTCCAACAGTACGGACAATCAACATTTCACTGAATGATAAACCGCCATATTGTGCCAGAGAACTTTATCTCTAAAACAGTTAGACTATAAACAGAAAACTGAACTGCAGTCTGTGCTCACGTAACTTTGCAATGAACACGTTTTTTATCATCACATCTATTATCGCGGTAGGACAATAGTATAGATGCGCTTTACGTCTTTAACCTGTCCAAGGTATTACACGCTTTTGTGAGTTTTCAGCCCTTCAAACTAGTTTATTTGCTAATTTTACCATGTTCAGCATGCATTGCGTTTTTGAGTTCCGTCATGCTTCACTTTTGACCTCACACTAACTGGCATTGGCCCGTAGTCAAAAGACCGGTTTGGTGTCTTGAACCTTGAGGAATACCTATGGATTCGTCGAAACATTCATCCGTACATGAATGGTCGAATTTGTTCTGTTGTAATCTACAACAGGATCTGCAACAGGATGCTGCACAATCAGGCTTCTGATCACTATCTAAGCCGGAAACCATATGTCTCTTTTTGATTAATTGGTTCACAATCACGGTGTTGTTGACTGGTCTAGGTGCACTGATGGTAATTCTCCGGCTGTCGACTTTAGGTTCCTTCAATTTGATGCGAAACACCTCATACACGTAAATGCAGTGATAAGTGGGGGCTTCCTTAGAAGAGGCTATTCGAGACGTCTGACCGTATTTTGCCAGGTGCAAGGGAAAAGTGAGCAGTCACAAGCCAAGACATCCACCACTCCTGGTCCTTCTGATACTTCAACAGTTCCGGCACAGTGTTCAACTAAAATGCCCAAGGCTACTTATGCAAATGCTTTTCTCTGTCAGTATTCTACGGTGTTGAATGAACATTCTGCACAAACATTTACATAAATATATATGTTTTATGCCATTCAGTTGACAATAGTTAATATATGAATGCCTCGAAAATATTTCTCTGGAAGCACACTAACGGTTTTGCAGTTCATGCCGCTCGTCAGGCACACGTATCCCGTATTCTTTTCGCATTTCGTTCATATACTTGTGCCCAGGAAGTGTACTTTCATCATAATAACCTCACTTGCTACATCGGTTAAATATTTTTGGACAGATCTTTCAAAAAACGGGTCATCTGTGAATCAATACTATGGTTTGACGCACACACATACACCTACATATCTGAATCAACTTGTCCAAAAGAAATTTTACGTTGCCACTTTGATCAAATGCTTGCTTGACGTTCGATGATGTAACGTTGTTCAGTGTCCGGAAAGGTGCGAATCAGCTGACATTTCGATCACCTCGGGCAACCTTTATCAAGACCGGTTTACAACCAAACTAACCCTGGTGATGGTCTAATGTTGTTCAACGCGTGTTGATCAACTGGCATGCTTTCCCGTGGTCGTGTTAGTGATGATGATGAGGGTGGATAATAAGCATCCGCTGCTTTAATCAATGCCATTTTCGCACTGATTAGTCGAATAGATACAGTGTGGTAGTTAGAATCTTTCCACAACTGTCTGCCCTGTCTAATCGGACGTCTGTTGCTTCCGAACAGTCTTCTTCGGTTTTATTTGCCTGAACCAGCCATCCGCCTCCCGGTGGAACTCCATCACTTCACTATAAAAAACACTGTACATCTTAAAAGGCATTCCTCCCTGAAACAGATAAAATTATCTATCTGCCAATGAACTGTGAGCAACCATGACTCCAGGTCAAACGAACAGCGGGACGGATGGGAATTGAAAACAAGAAAACCGATATTTTCAAAAGGTATTTTCCCGCCGGGCGGATGAATCACGAACAAGAGATGACAATCAAACATGAGCGTTCACTTGGATGCTGCAGCGGTGAAAAATTGTTCGATCTCTGCGTGTTTGTCTATTGATTAATTTAGTTCTATTTGAATGTTTTTTCCCGCTCATCATTTCAGTCTCCCGAGATCCGATTTCACACCGATACGGGGACGATAAAATTCAACCGGAACAGCGCGCACCCGAAATGAGACATTATTCGCAGCAGAAAAATGGTAAGTTGATTGCGAGGAGAGAGAGAGGGGTTGCTTCCATTCCAATAATTTGAAAAACACTTATAACACCCACGTCTGCATATAAAAATTTGCACGTCTGCAAATGCTTTGTCAGGCTGAAAAGGTTAATGTCAGAGCATCCTCAAGATTATGTTTTGAACCACTTTCGTTAAAGCTTGGATTCTGTCTTCTCCGGTCATTAAAGGTTAACACATTTTTTGGGTACGGATATTCATTGTTTGAGTTTACCAGCTTATCGCCTCGGTGATCACGTGTTCAAACCGCATCCTCGTAGCCATTGTATCCCATAGCAGCACGCTGGTTGTTCAGTTCCCACTTCCCGAATGTCGTTTGCGTTATCACGTATTCAACAACAAGAGGAAGGAGAAGAACTTAAAACAGGTTGATGATAACTCCAATCGAACGACTTTATCGGTTTTCAATTATACAATCAGTAGTCTAGTGCATAAGATCCATCGCTTTGTAAATCCCATCAGAAACTGTAGTGTGCATTGAACTTTTGTATATTAACCACGAAAGTGAAAGAGGAAAAAACAAAAAACAAAACAAATAACTCTTTGCGCCTGTTTTGTCCCAAATTTAGTACGCAAATGAGCAAATATGTAGCCGGTACACAAACCGGGGAACAAGCAGGAACGATCAGACTCTGGCTCACACGTCACAATACATGCGAATGCCATCAAAACAGCATTCAAACAGTTAATCAATCGATAAACAACCGATCGATCGATCGATTGATCAATCAATTTAACCACAGGCATATGTGAACACAAATCAGTCAGTTGTAAGCCACAGCAGTGCCTATGATTACGGTAAATGGCAGCGAATACCAACCTGGTATAAACTGAGACCTACTTACTGGTCATTTATTGGAACAAACGGTTCATACATGATTTCGGTACGATCGACGGGGTATTGAGCAGAAGAATAAAAAAGCTTCTGAACAGCATAGTTGAATTAGGCAAAGCTAATCTCATTTGCAGCTTGAGGGGTGGATTTGAGACAAACAATTCTCGAAGAGTCACTGCGATGATTCCGTGTTAGGTTTTGTGAGTTTGATGCGTCCAACCTCTGCCAACTCGATGCAACAGCCGACTTTTAGTGCCTTTATCATAAGTCGTAGATGAATTAATTTTGTCCACTCATCCATATACCACTCAGGCACTTTGGCTCCTGGAAGCTTAAACCTTGTAACCACATCACCACGTGTGTCACGTAATAATATTGCTGAAACACCATCAGTTTCCTGGTTACTGTCACCTGATTTCCTCTCAGCGACATACAATTGGAGTATGATGGAAAGCGGTGTACAGCCTCACAGTGAAGTATTTAATTATCCTTTAGTCTAATGCCAGCTTGGCCAATCTTTCCGCAAACCTTGTTTAACACTACATTAGAACAACGAGGTGTATGAGGGAACAGCAATGTGTTATCGGATCCGTCCCCACACACATATATACTGGCAAACAATTCACAGAACATTTCATTTAGCCAAGAGTACGAGTTCAGATTTCACCCAGCCACATTCTTCGGTGATAACTAGGCTTATCCCCAGTGAACTCTTTAAAGATCTTGATCATCAAGAGAGAAGTTGTTAGTAAACGACTGATTCGAGGACGCATTCATCATGCGGTCTTCATTTTACCTCTGAAATATGCTTTGAACCGTTCCCCATCTCCCTCCAACAGTGTACAAATCAAGAGAAAGCCGATGAGGAGTGTCAGCCATGTGAAGTACATAGGTGTCACTCTTGAAAGTAAACTTTGCTGGCCTTCACATACCCAAACTGTTGCTCGTAAGCTGGAAGGTCTCTCCTAGTAGATAAGAAGATTATGTCATTTCTCTTCGTATCACTTGGTGACAAGAGCTTCTGTCCAGCAATGTGTTCTTCTAATGCCCCTTTACTGAGCCCAGGTCGGCCGAAGGCTGACTTCAAGCTGCTGAGGCGTGGCCTCACAGCGATCAGTCGTGTTTCCCAGGTTCCTTTATGTGGTCATATTGATGCATGTCTGAAGTTTTCCGATAAAATTCCATCTGATAGCACCCGTTCTTTACGTATGGACCGGTGTACACGTAAATCCTATCCCTGCACCCACTCCAAATGCAAACTTATTCCATCTCGATTATCTGCCCACTGAAACTCCTTTGTACCATATCTTGCCCGAACAACCGGGCTTTGAAAGTCCCCTCCCACCCTCATGTGCCACTAATCTTTAGATCTTGGTGACATAATTATACGCTCGAATTTCTCATCATGCTCCACTAGAAAAATTTCGAGTGACTGAATCATTGAATGGTCAACTTCACTTTCAAATCGATCCGGTTAAAGAGTGAGATTGAGCGAAGACAGTTACAATGATGAACGTTAAATGAGTAAGTGTATTGCAGTAGTCTCAAGTTTTGTTGTTTCTCGCGTTGATTATGTTCCCTGTCATGTTAACCAGACAATAATTAGCTAGAGCGATTTCCACCAGTTGGAGTCAGAGTAAAATCTAGTTGAAGTTGACTGTGTAAGTGTGCAAAACAAATTGTTTTCCACCGACGTCCAATACCTGCTTGACGAACTGCCCGCAGTGCATAAGGGAACCGTTTGTCCCAAAACCGAGCCGAATCTTCCGTCAAGTTCGGAACCGAATCGATTTGCCACGGCACTCGATATCAAAATGGTTGAATCTCTTTCTCTCGCTGGATGTGATGACGACGTCACACGTTATTAATTTGACAACGGGGTCAGGTCAAGCACGTCAGTCCGGCAGATTCCTTTGATTCCACTTCCGTGGGGTCAAAGGTCACTCGCGCATATGTTAACACTAGAGTCGGTTTCAAGGAGGAGTGAAACAAAGAACCTGAAATGGAGAAATATTAGACGGGGGTTGATCACAGTTCTTCACGGCGTTCGGAATCACGAAACAGCTCCAACTTTAGGCATTAAGACTTTCAACGTATACCAATCAGTAATGTGATTTGTGAAAAATGGCGAAAATGAGCTGGGCGTAATATCATGTTTGAACCAGTTCCGCACGGTTCAGTTTGGCCCAGGGATGAGGACAGGCGTAAGACAGAAACTCCAGCCCTGGGTTCCACAGATTCCCCGGTGCTTTGACAGACAGCAGAGGGAGACTCGTCTTCAAGTGGGAGGTCAAGTTCACGTCCAAATTTTCACCCAATTGTTCAGGGTGGGTGATTCTGTTCCAGGAAACGTTATTTCAGATCTTAAGATTACGGCTTTGGTCAGGTAAAGTGGTTCAGGTTTTTGCACTAAGAGCACTTATGTTCCCACGGCAAAAAAACGATGGACTGGCGCCATCAACAAACCAGTTTCTTGTGTAATCGGTCTCCAATGTTTCCTAAATTCAAAATACCGTAAAGGGCTTAAAAACACTTCGAAGCTCGACAATAGGTAGCAGATATAAAAGACAGGTGCCAAAATAGATGCACAGTTGATGAGTTCGCTAAGTAAGTCCAGGGTCTGCATGAAGGTTTTGGGGTAGTTATAGTAACCACCGATCTATGGTTAGCATTTTTCGTTAGTGGGTCCCTTCAATTATCTACTCGGCCAAAGACAGACATAAATGAAAACGCCAAAGCAGCAAAATACATTACAGTTTCAATAAATTCGTTTAGAAGAGCAACTAGTGGTTATCCTTCTTATGTCTCTCAGTCCAGGACCAAATGCTAGTTCACCTTATCGGTGAAATCACAGATTAGGGTGGTTGAATACCGAGTAGATATACTTAGAAAAGTACATGGATCCATTCGTACATTTGTACAGACAGACAGACAGACAGACAGACAGACAGACAGACAGACAGACAGACAGACAGACAGACGACGCGTGCCAGGTATACCCGGTACACCTGTACTAACTTACATTTGCCCTTCATACTCATGCGTATATATGCGCATATATAGATATATATATATATATATATATGTTTGTACCTAGTGTTTACTGGTAAGATAATTTGAGTGTGCTAATCTAAGTGAAAGTCGATGCAGCGTTTAATTGGATGATTTGGCCAAATTGCATAACGTGTACACGCGCGCGTCCCTTTATGTGAATATCGATTTATCCCGTCGGTAAAATAACCATCCGGTTCGACACGTCTAGACAGATCGATGCGTTTTGGTGGCTGATAACCGCACTAGGCTATCGTCTGGTCACGTGTGCACCTCTGTTGGCTAACGTTTATCGGATCGCAGCCCTTGTCAGCACCAGACCGTCTATACTTAATCTTATTGTGGAACGGTAAAACAAACCATCATGTGCCCGAATAATGGGCAGTATGTATTGGTTTTGGTCTCCTAACGGCGCTAATAAGTCACTATTTGAAGAAAATACACTGCTTGTGATACACATACATACACCTTTCATTCTACTTTTGTAATCGAAGCTTTAATCTGTCCATTAAGCAGCTCACATCGGAAAAGTAGATAGTGTACTTTCGTCGTATCTTGGGGTCCCTAGTTCGATTCTTAGTTGATGTGATGAAACTGCATTGCCGAGGAGACCCGACAAGGTCGACGTAGCCGTACAGTAGTACTCCAGAGCTTTCTAACCCACGTCTGGTTTGCCATGTAAACAGGGAAATTTATTTTTAAAAGTAAAACAAATTCTGCTCTGATCTTTGCGAATTTTCCGAAAAATGTAATATTTGTAAAATCTCGGTAAATTTGAATCAGCTGATATCTACCGGAGGATTGCCCAGCGGACTGTAAACAGTCATCTCATACTTTGCGTGTCACGTACCAGGTACAGCGAAAACTGCTTAGAAACTGACCAGGAGAAAGCATAGTAACCAATTTCATTAAACGTTCAAATTACAACACTTATCATGTTTGCAAAGAGATAGCTCATAAGGATAGCCAAACAATCTACCCATCGCCGTGAGCGTATGATCTGATATTGTTCTTTTCGTTTTTTCATGATGATTAGATTAGAATTACGTCACTAAACCACAGATTGCCGTTGCTGGACCCACAGAGGGATTTGTGGATTGTAATTCACATTTAACTCATAATTACTTCGCAGTACTGGTGTTAGACAACTGATATTGATTTGAAATGACCATCCTTCAGATTTCACCTCCACACACTCGGAATCTCTCGACGCTAGTTTCACTCTTATTAGAGCTCGTCAGTAGTACAGATTCACCTTTCAGTCCGGGATTTGAACTCAGGACCATTTCATGGCGTGCTACCACTGTGCCGACCAGCTCATATCAGGGCTGAACCGAATATGCAGTTCATGTATTTTTATGTGCCTTCACTGGTAGTGAATAGTGATATGTTAAAATCACTTCTGCCGTCGATATCGAAGGATTCATGACCACTTTCAAAAATTTTGTGTTTGCAACATCGATGTAACTGGGGATTCTTCTACACGAATCACCTGATTGGAATCAATCAGTTAGATAATGAACCCCGCCAATTTGTTCCTAACTGTCAAAACTAACTTGACTGTAGACCTCCGCAAAAACCTAGAATCCGCCTGTTGGGTTAGGTAAAGTCTTTATGAACGCATCTGAAACCCCTATAACTGGGTGTTCACGAGCACCGCACTGTACCATTATCTGTGCAGGTGCAATAGTCAAACATTTTGTGGACAGGCTTCATTTTTTTGAGTGGGCGATATCACTCACTATTCTGAGACATAAGCATCCTCAGACAGCGTCGAGATGACTGCATAATGTACAGAAAGAATCGATTGTCAAGCCTATCCTGCGCGAAATCGGATCTAGCACATTTCATTTGACGGTTACGCATGAAAATTCAGTTCTGGGAAACGAGTTATGCCTAGTTTGTGATCTTTCAGCCTATTTATTTAGCTCACTTTTTCGTGTGGCCGATCTGGGTGAGCACTGTGAGGAAGAGAAGTTCTTTATCACCCGAAATGCAGTCCCCAGTACTTTTAACACGGTACTGAGTCCGTATTCAACGACTCAGTGTAATCTCGGGGTAACAATTTTTAATAATGGGATAAGTTTTGATCAGTTGACACGTAAATAATATCCTGATTGGACCGGTTAGGTTGGAGAATTTGATCCAGATTCAATTCAAATCGATTTGGTAACCGGATCAAGTTTCGTACACGTTTCTCCGTCCTCCAACCACCGAGATAGGCCCTGACATATTCCAACCTGATACCATAGATGCTGTTCGAGCACGACATAGTTGCTGACCGGTTTGCCTCAACAGTAAAATAATACGCTGACATAAGACGTAAGAAAGTAACATATGGCAGCCAATCCTAAGGTCAAGCTGACTGACAGACCGATCATCGTACGTGTCGAACCAGGTTTTGGATCTACCAATGCACAGTATCGCGATTTCTGCTTAATAAAGAGGTCAATCCACGCATCTAAGTGACCCTATTTTCGTTAGCATCAAAGAGACCGTTACTGGTTTGTGCATGCGGGTACATTGTCGGGCTTGTCTACTGACATATCTCCGGTTTATAGCTTTTTCTTCTTTTTAATCACTAATGGCCACTATTAGAATTCATAATTATTGGAAATAGTTTTTTTATTTGCACTAAGATGCGAGTATCAAAAGTGCAAGTAATCTGGAAAGTATCTAGTCTGTTCCGAAAAATGAGTGGTCAGCTGATTTTCGATCAAGGTGTCATTATGTCACCTGCATCTTCTGAATCAGTCAGTCATGCCACCAGAATCTATCAACCGATTAGAGCTGGTTGAGACAAAGCTACCGTCTACCGTCACATGATCTCAGTGCCAAACCGGGAACTCTGGACAACACGAATACAAACTCGATGACTTTGTTCCTCTAATAGTTCTCTTCTCTGACAAGCACCACCTGATTGATTTATGACTTAATTGAAATGATGCGCGAAGAGACATTACACCACCATTGAGTAGAATTTATAAAACAAGCCAAAAATTACACTGATCCACAAGGAAACGGTACCATCTTAACACGGGAATCCAACATTATCTTCTCAGTTATTCATATTGTTCATTCCATTCATCTGCTGTGCTACGAGGTTTGCTGGTGAACGTCCCATAGCTTGCCGAAAAGGCTAGTGTTATTCTGTTCTTTACCCACTAGTTGAAATTTTCACGCCTTAGACAGAATAGCTCTTTCCAAGTGAGTAATGAATGATTTGGTTAAATTTCAAATGGGAATTCGTCATGTATATAGCAAATGAAGCGTGAACTGAAAAGCTAGGAGGCACTGGACAGCTGTTTCGACCTGGTTGGGTCTCATCAGCAGTGCGAATCCATCGACCCAACAGCGGATCGAACCCGGAACCTCATGGGCAGAACGCAATCGAACCAAATCCTCCATTACTCACATGAAATAAGTAATCAGTTTGTGAATTTTTCCAACCGAGTCATACAAAACCCGGAGGCAAGTGCTGAGATGCGCAGAGTCTGTGGCCCGTAACAAGCTCACAAAGGTGGGCTGTGCTATATCGTCTAAATGGAGAATAGCTCTTATTGTGCTATTTGTGAATTTCCACAGATCGGGGGATGTCAGACCGTGGAAGAACACCGCCCGACACTGTTAAACCCCAATCAGTGATTGAGTGTGTATGGGCTCCGTATTGTTCGAGACATCAAGTGAAATGACTGGAGTTATGCGAGAACAAACGGGACAGAGGCACAGGACAGGAGCATTAATTTGTGGTCTTTTCAACGGTTTTACATTTTGTGAATAGGCTCAGTTGCCCCTCAATCAATTAAATGGACCACAGTAATAAACTGAATCACAAAACAACAGCATTGTCCCTATTTCACCCATCCCTGGATCAAATGCTCATCCAGCAGTCTTTGACTGGAAGTCGCGAAAATATGAAGAGAACAAAAAAAACAAGTTTGAAAAAGAACGATATGCAAAGGGTCAATCCATCTACTTGAAGGTGCCATCTGTGGATTTTTGGATTAATCATTTCACTTTTTAGTTTCGATTTGTTTCAATTTGCCACTTTTTCCCCGGCAGGGGGAAAGAGCAACTGAGTGAACCAAATTTTATTCGGGTAAACTCGGCCTCAAAGTAAATGACTGCGTTTAAAAAAGAAGCCACTCATCTATCATAGTCTCCACAAGATGAACATTTTTTAAACTTTATTGTTCGAATAGTGTTTTTGGTGGCATTATCTCTCAGTTTAACATTAAATGGGCTAAAAGTTACAAAAACAATGGTTTTTGTTTGCATTGACATACGACGCAGTCTGGGAACTCAAAACTTATTTTCGTCTGAAAATCAGCACTTGGCTCTCTCTGTCTTCTTCCCATAACTGAATTGAGAAAAAGACCACTCGGTATCAAGCGGAACGATGTAATTAAAATGCTTTCAACGTGATGCTCACGAGCAGTTTTCGTGAGTAACGCCAATGACACAGTTTGAAAAAATCGATTTGTATTGACCGAAATAGAGTATTTTTCTGAGTTGCAAATGAACTTATTCATCGGATGTTTCATCCCCGTGTTTGCCTTGCCAGGAAACCAGACGTTATACAACTCAGCAATAGATGTTTCGAGCAATACTTTGCCAAAAAGACGTCCCTATGGTACGTTTCTGATTGTCATTTGTCGTAAATGCCCCAATATAGATAAGTGACCCGATCTATTTCGATTTTTTTTTTCAAATTTGCTGACGTTCCCTGTACACATTTCCCGATGATGGTTCGTGCTACTCTGGGAATAAGAGTCTGTTAAAAGAAAATATTCCTTTGAGTAAACTATGGTAAATAACTGAATGGAGAAGTCCGAAACAACTGGATTTGCACAATGTATCCATGGCCATTTCACTGCATCTCTGTACACACGTGCATGTACCGTAATCAAAGTGATTTTTTATAGCCAGTTAGCTAATAACTGTGAGAGGAAAACAAGATCGCTCTAATCACAACGGATAACACGACTCAATAGCACAAAAAGGGGCCACGAGAGAGTGTAGCGGGGGGGGGGGGGTGTCGATCACCAAGGCAAGGCTAATATAACCAAACATGCACATCGCTTACATAGATTGGGTTTGTCGGTATGAATAGTTAGAGCCTCGGCAAACTTCAGCAATTTGTTGTTCGTTGTGTTGAAAATGACCTGAAATGTGTGGGATGCAGCGAGACAATGTTTTTTTTCATATAAATGTTGTGTTATCGAAGATCTCAGTCTTTTCTGCCCAGGCGATGACGAAACGGTTTCGGACTTGTCCTCTATCGCTTTCTGAGCCACACCGTCCATTTGCTGACGTAACTGCCTCTCTGTTTTGCTCGTGCAGATGGTCAAACATTCACACTTGAATTGGTAAAGTTAGTTTGATTTGATCGAGGGGGGCAATGGTTCTATCACTGATATTGTGATGACAACGACCGGTTCAACTGCGCAATATACGCGCTTTAAGGTAAACTTCAATCGTTCGCTGACTAATTGGTTTACTTCATCGCCTTTGTATGACAACTTTAATATGCGTGCACACAGGTGCAGTAAAATGATCATGAATGCAATAAACAAATCCCGGGTTCTGACTTTCCTCTTGGAATTGGTGACGGAAAAACACTTATTTTCGTTGTTTGCCTTTTTCAATCATTTAGTGAAAGTTGATACCCAACCGGCCGTTTCTTTTGTTGTTTTCAATGGTATAAGCCCGATTGTCGGAAATTAATAAACCGTTACGTTAGTAACGGGTGATGAGCGATTAAAAAACGATTTGAGGAGTGTACAAAATACAATGTGAATGAATACAGTAATTGTTTTCTCTTCATGTCGGTCGGATCAAGGGTACTCAATGTCTTCATCATCAGTAACAGCATTTGATCCGTCCATATAAGCATCTTAATACTCTGTTAAATAAAACACTCTTGTACAGTCTCCTTCTGAATTCATCACCACTAGAACTATGAGGAGTGCTACAAGAACTACTCATTTAGTTGACCCCTGAATAATTTTATCAAGAGCCACGTTTGAAATTTTGATTTCTTTCTAGTTCAAGGATTGATAGTGTAACGTTCTTCCATTGAAACACTGATGTTGTCTCATGTAGGCTTTTCGAGCAGTATACGTACCGGGAAAGATGTGTGAAATACTAGGTCTTTTCAATGTCAGCTTACGGTGTTTTCATCCCTGGATATGCTCAAAAGCCAACTGTCGACTTAAATGATTCACAGACTGATTTTAACATTCTCAATGAAGTAGTCCGTCTAGCAACTGTGTTTTCAATAAAAAAGGATATCGTTCTACGAGTGAGATATTCATTTTCCGCCGAATTACAGTACATCGCAATCCAATCACCGGTGAAGGCATGCGACCTGAGGATTACAGTGACCTTCTGAGAGTACCGAGCGAATACTACTTTCGTCACAATTCAACAGTGGCTCATCACGCCCCCGCTCCCATCCCAAAACCAATGGGTAAACCGAGTGTTCCTAGTGCTTCAAGACAAGGCAGATCGGCGGTCAGTCCACAACCCCGAGCTACCACGAGGGCATCAAAATCTCCGACCAAATCGGTGGAGTCGACAACCGCAAAGAAGACGACAGTGGGTATGAACCTTTTGAATAACTGATCATTTGTACAGTGTAGAGGGTGATTCAACCACTCACTCACTCATTATCTAACTGACTGACTGACTGACTGACTGACTGACTGACTGACTGACTGACTGACTGACTGACTGACTGACTGACTGACTGACTGGCATAACGATCAGGATAGTTTTCTTGTCTCTGAAAATATTTAAGGGACAAAAATCCGCGGAAGTCCAACCGTGGTTGCCATTGAATGATTATTCACCATAAGGTGAGATTACAAGGTTCCTATAGGCCTTCGTTGCAATATATAACATTTGAATATACCAAGGTTATGAATATATTATGTTCCACAAATCACGATCTGCCATGCATTTGTAATAGCACCCAGACGTATGAGATCCCCAAGCAAGTTTCAGTTTGCTGTGAATCAACCCCTTTACAATTTTGTTTTGCAGTACCAATGTAAACTAATTGTTTGCTTCTGCCTTAGCCCATACTGATTGGACACTCCAGTGAGAATAAACACGTCGATATGTATGTTAATGTTCTGTTCTATCCTCGCCTTGTATTGTACTTCAAATTGAACCAAACAAAAGATTATCAATTTTGAGTGTTTTGAGTAAACAAACAACTGAGAAGAAGCCAATCAATCTCATTCAATGGCGTGGATTTAGTTTACGTGAGTAATGGAGGGTTTGAATGAATTTAAAATGGGAATTCGTCGTGTATGAATGAAGCGTGAACTGAAAAGCTAGGAAGCACTGGACGGCTGTTTCTACCTGGTTGGGTCTCATCAGCAGTGCGAAACCATCGACTCAACTAGAGATCAAACCCGGGACTTCATGAGCGGAAAGTAAGCATGTTACCCACTACGCCACCGAGCAGCTGATCGGATCGTTTTTCATCTCGCATTTACACGATAAAGCACAACCCACCTTTGTGAGCTTGTTGCGGGCCACAGACTCTGCTCATCTCAGCACTTGCCTCCGGGTTATGTGTGACTCGGTTGGAAACACTCACAAACTGATTACTTATTTCATGTGAGTAATGGAGGATTTGAATAAATGGATGGATTTGCACTGCTAATGAGACCCAACCAGATCGAAACAGCTGTCCAGTGCTTCCTAGCTTTTCAGTTCGCGCTTCATTTGCCATACAGATGACGAATTTCCATTTAAAATTCAATCAGTTTAGTTGATTTTTTGGGTTATTTCGCACAAGGGAGTTCTGGGAAATAGAATCTGCAAGATGAAATCATGCAGGAAATGATCAACGCGGTGAGATTACAGAATAAGTTCATCGTTTTAACCAAATCACATTGTGCAAACCGGCGTATATTTTTGACGGATTCATATTCAAGCCAGCCTCGTATAATCGTCGTGGTTTCATAAGACCAAGCTATGGACGCGAAAGAGTTGATTTCCCATACATAAATGGCTTCGGGGATTTACAAATGTAGTTCGATTATTCAATTAGACTAATAAATGGTCTGATCTGATCTGATGGCTGATGAATGCCTGTACTTGCGTGTAAAATGTTCGGTTGGCAACACACCAGTTACCAGCGTTTACAAGTTTCTTCCCGTTTCCCAAGTGCCACACAATAGGATCACTATAGAAGATTCTGACAAGTGCGGAGAACATATCATTTCGAATTACGAAGCCCAAATTCTGGTGCTCCCTGTTACCATGGACATAAAAGTGGTTTTCTCATAGCTCCCCGCAAAACTCTCGCTCTCCATTTTCTACTTGGTCATTTTGCTGACTTTTTGCTTCATATATATGTTCACCACGATTTTGTGCATTATCGACAAACACTTTTCTTATCATACGCAGTTCGCTCTTTTCCACACGGTTTACCATATTCGTTTTCTTATGAAAAACGTGGTCTGTTGCCAACCGAATAAACACGTTCATCCGACGCTAGGTTATGTCATTTAGTCATCTATTGGACAATGGAACCACGTGTATGTATGTATGTATGTATGTATGTATGTATGTATGTATGTATGTATGTATGTATGTCTGTATGTATGTATGTATGTATGTATGTATGTATGTATGTATGTATGTATGTATGTATGTAACGGCGCATTTAAAATTGAGTTCCTATGCTTTCCACTGCATTCATATGTACTGTAAATACTAAGGCCACGGACCAAGTTGATTTGAAAACGATCTTGACTCACTGAACGCAAGCGTAAGGGAGCAGACAAATTTGAACGGATTAATACATCTGGTGTTCTTGACTTGTGCAATTGCGGGAGATTATCTAAGCGATAACGGACCAGCACTATCAACATTAACATGCAACAGACGCGGTGGATCAAGACGCGGAAACAGAGCTAGCGTCTGACGCTCGAATCGTATTCACTTGATGGAAAAGGGAAATTCTTTGAAAAGAATCGAGTTTGTCATGATAATTTCCTACGAAATCATTAAGAACAGCCGGGACCATTGGCATTCGTCCGCTTTTTTTATTACACACTTTTGTGTGATGAACAGCAGACAGGAAAAGCCTCATAGTTACGAGGATCAGCTGTTCAGTGATGGAAACCGTTGACTTAATCCCCGGGACTTGGAGTGGCCAACCACACGACGTCCCGATAGGTTAGATTAGGGGTGGTATTGGACCGGACGACAACAAAGCTGCCTACCACCAAAGTTGGGTGGCGGTGGAGGTCGAAAGCAAGCTAGTGACAGCGACTAAACCACTACGCCAACACCCACAAACCGAATTCATTGCACCAACTTCCAAGGAGCGACCATACCATGCGTACACATGACGATGATGATGATGATGATGATACCAGAGCATTATAAATTACGGAACCCAGTGACTGAACGACTATTAGTTTTTAATAACTACTTACCTACATCCTTCTTTCCCTGTCCTATATAAACATATATGCGTGCACCGACTGAACCGCGGTGACATATTTCAAACTGACTGGAACCGTCACACTAATGTTTACAATATATTTGAATGAACGGCTTGTAAATGGATCGATAGAAAATCAGTAAGTCTTAGTGTGTGTGACACGAAATAGATCTGTCTCATTCTTCTGAACGGTCACAAGTAGGTGCATTAGACGTACACGCTGAATAATGCCCCTCTCTACTTACACCTTGGGGTTAACCAATTTGATTCGATAACAAATGCATCTACGCATGGAATGAAGTGTACTCAGTATGTTCCGGCTGTTTATGAAATACAGTTGAGATTGGCATTTTCACAATTTCCGCTTGATTTTAACTCGATCACACCGATTGCCGAGCCCGATATGTAATGCTTCCATTTTAACCATAATCTATGGCTAACCACTTGATCAGACAGTTACCTTTCCCGTGTGTGTGTGTGTGTGTGTGCGTGCGTAAATATCCCCCCTCCCCCACCCAATACTGAGACTTGTAATGCCCCTGCAGCTGACCTTGATATGACGCAATGCCAGTTAGTTTACACCAGGAATGGTCACAAAAATTGACACACTGAACTGACCGAATTGATCCACTTCTCTGCCCTCCTGAATACGAATGTTCCCAGTAGGACAGTGTATCCTTGATTGGTTACCGACTCCACCTTGATGAATACGGAACCATTCCCGTGGAATCCAGCGAGGCACACAGTTCAGAAAATGGGAGCAGGAACTAGGATAGACTTTTGGACCGGAATGGTCCGCGCATAGATAGATAGGTTGTAAATTGGATGAAATCGAATGGAAGTACCACTTGCATTCAAATTTTTATACCTTTCAGAAAATTCACTCGCCTAACGCACTCCCTCTCACTTCTGGGAATAGCACGTAATTCTATTACTGGTGCAAGAAACTGCAACAGCATACACTTTTCAATGCGCATCGGGGTCAAAAATGCATCACACATCTCACGCCTCCTTACGGGTTTACAGGTTTGACATGAGTTCGAACCGAGCATCTTTTGCCTCAGTTGGATATATTCAAATGCATACTTGTGTTAAAATAACTGATTCAATCATCAGCGATCAGAGGAATTGCATAGACAGCCAAAATACGAAATAACTGGAGCATTATCGAAGCGGCGGCCTGGTGGTAACGTCACCAAATTATCACCTCCACCCCCCACCCACCCACCCCACACACAAACCCCGGGATGTGTGTTCGAATCCCAACACCACCGGCTGATTTTCCCCAATCTGTGTGTTGAATGGCAGCCCTTTGATGGACCGCTTCTCTCAGCCTGAAAATTGTATTCCTGTTTGTTCAATAAAAGGAAGTAAAATGAAAAGAAAAGGAGAAAAAGTAGGATTTCCTATACTAAGATCAGGCAAAATTTCCCCAAGCATCCCTATCCCTACTAAGAAGGGAACCATGAAATTCTTGCAGGGGGATGGTGAGATATGATAACCCGATCAAGTGAGTGTGTGAAAGTGTCATTTCAAAAAAGCAGCAAGAGGGGGGGAGAATGAGCTGGGTGAAAAGAAAACTAATCAGAAAGCGGAGCACAAAGACCAGTATGATTGTAGGAAAAATGGTGCCATAAAACGCTTACTGATACAAGGGAAACCGGACATCTTATATTTAGCTAACCCGCGACGGATGAGCTTGCAGTCTATTTTGAGCAGGCCTCGGAACACCACAGAAGATAGTACGTTGTCTAGTTACTTTGTCAATTAGATCGATGTGGTACGATAGCATATGTTACCTTGAAGGGGGAAATCGACGAAACTTTCTATGTGAATCTGACGTTAAATAGGAAAGTGCACTGTTTAAAAAAAACCGTTTTTCGAAACCACCTCGTAGGAGAGATTTGACACTAAGCATCAAGTGTGGACTGAAATGGGACTGTTTTATTTGTTGAAAGTGAAAATGAAGGCAATTTATATGCTCTGCGATAACGCAATTCGATGCCCCCAGATAGTCCCAGGGCCCATCATATGTGATCTAATCATATCATTGATGTGACTGACTCTGGGAGAAGCAAGTGAAATCAATCCCATCATTTAGGCTCTATTGTACAGTGATATGTTGAAAAAATGGATTACATCCCAGGAGAACATAAACCGACTTCAGGAAGATCATAGAGTTCCACTTGAGGGTTTGATGTACAATACATTCCTTGACTTTTTCGACGGTGCATTTCTAATTTGACCAAATGCGGATTGTAAGCAAGGAAATCTCGAGGCATGACTACCCAGTAGTAGCTCATTCTTCGTTGGATGGATGTGGATTCAACCCCGATGAGCCACGCACGCCTTTAAGTTGAAGCCCTTCGATGAGGTAGTGGATTTCATCCGCCCACTAAGGCTTAGCTGTAATCGTATAACACACACACCATCCTGCCGAAAGTTTAAAACCTATTTACCTCAACCTATTTCAGTCGTTCTGACGACATACGAGGTCTAGATAAATATAATAGAAGCCAAAAAGAGTTGAAATATTCCACGAAGGGGCACGACAGTCGACCCGTTGATAGGTGCTGCTCCTTTCAGATATCCCACGTGTCCAACAGTGACTAAAGCTCCATAACAATAGTCTGTTGACTCCGCATTCAGCACCATATAATGATGGTCTTATCCTCTCTTGTGGATGTGTTAAACCAAGTATATAGGAATCATATCTGTTGGGTTCAACTAAACCATCTGTCAGATACCGAGTGTATGCAGTCTGGATCTGTTTCTCCGTAGAAGTGAAATAATACGATAGTATTCTGTCGAAAAATGCTCTCACAATCCCCCTTTTGCTCCACTCTGTTTCCATTCGTACAGAGAAGAAAGTTATTCGGCCAAAACGTCCAGCCACCGTGGAACGACCTCCTTCTNCCTCCTTCTGGATGTGAGGTGCCAGTGGATAAGCGGAATGGGACGCATTTGGATGAATGGGTAAACGGACACAACCAAAGCCCACCAACAACAACACAACCACAGCTGGTCTCGGTTAGAAAGCCCAGTGCTCGAGGAAGTCAATCGAAGGAGATGAGCTTCTTCGAGGAAGCTCAAATGGCTAACGAGAACACATGGGACGAACCGCGGGAAGAGTCCAACGGACACCTCGATTCAAGCTATGAACCGCGAGAGTCCGTGGATATTTCCGAGTCAGCTCAATCTGTAGAGAATTATTTATCCCATGAACCTTTAAATCACGAACCAGAAGAGCCGGATGAACCAGCATCACATTTTACCAAGTTCTCGCCACAGCAATCTGTTGAGTCAACAGAGCCACGTCGTTCATTCACACCAAACTTGGATCGGGCAGCCGCGGCCGGCAATCTATTCGAAGAACTGCAAGCTCATGACACAGAGCACCGATTAGATGACGAGGTGTTGCACGCGGAACACTGTGAACAATTACAGGAGACAACCGCTCCACTGTTTGTAAGCACTGGGGAAGAAGAGGGTGACGAAATGCCACAAAATGCATTCCCAGTTCACACGTTTGATAATCAACCACATCATCTTGCCCAGAGTTCACAGCCCGGTGAGAAANACCCTGAAACCAGTGTGACTTCAGACAAAGAGGACGACTATATCGGTGCCTTTCTGAAAACCCAGCCGAAACTGAGTCACCCGACCGGTGAGAATCATGCAACAACCATCGTGGATAATCACGCGGATCAGGTTGGTACTTCCGTGGTCCATCCGGATTCGACGAATGCACATGACTCTGACTTTCCTGAAGACTAATCTTCACCGCTAAACAATGATATACTCACTACAAGTCTCGTTGGGTCATTCAATATTTTGGCTCCCATGATGGAATGATTGCACTCGCGCACACAAACACAAGCACGCAGAGGAAGATACTTCCTCCAAGTGTTTCTAACACACACACACACACACACACACACACGTACATTCACAGGCCACCACCATCTGTGTAGCCTCTAACATAACGCACGCACGCACGCACGCGCACACACACACACACACACTCAACCAGTTCGACGCATTTCGTTTGCCTGTATTGCACTTCTCATTATTGGGACTTTGGCACGCTATACACAAATACTCCCCGGGGAGAGGCAAGTACAGGTGAATTACTCTTTTTTTCTCCTATTTCGAAAACTAACAAATCAAAGAAAGGTCTGCTATCTGGCTAATTCGTCACCTATACATATTTGTGTTTGTTCTTTTTCTACGGGTTTGTTTAAGTTTTCGCCCCACTCCACTTCGTCAGTTGAGTGTTTCTCTTCCAACCAAATCCTGACCACACCCCCCACACCCCGCTCCGCCCCGTTACCCTGCCACATGCATCCGAACCCCCTTACCCCATGCCTGCCCGTATCTCGCCGTGTGCACCCAATGATCTGTGTCAGATTCGTGGGGGTAGGTGGGTTGCTTTCAGTATTCTACTTTGCTTCACATTTGTTCACCACTCCCCTTTGGATATCTGATTTGGTGCTATCATGAGTTTGCGGTTAATATACAAATATATATATATATATATAAATAAATCACTCTGTCTGTTGAAAAGTCACTGTTCTTTTTTTATTTAGTAATTAACTTGCGGGTGTCAATTCAAAGTCAAAGTCAAAAATCGCCTTATTCATGCTAGTGGATGAATTCTCAGCTTCTTACAATCCGGGAACATTTATCGTCGCATACAGTCACAAAAAGGTGAGAAAAAAAACAGCATCGTCAATTCAAAGAAAGCTGGAGTAAGAAGTTTGAAAATGAATATCATTTGCGTAGGTAATTCAAAAGGTTTTCTCTGACGGATGCCTTTTTGGAGCCAGAAATCTCGAAGATCGGGGATGACGGGCAAACGATCGACAGTGGTACAAGCATACACCAGTTTGTAACGACATCTAGTTACAGAAGTGGATACGGGTTGTTCAAGTTCTGTGTGTAATGGGTGAGTGGTGTCTGCTAGAATATTGCAGCGGAAGTTATCGCAAGAGGTGATGTGTTGATCAGCAATAAAGTTAAGCAAGTGCAAATAAGGAATACCGCTTGTGCGAGAAATAATTTTAATAGATCAGGGTAGAATTGTGTAACCTTTAGCTTTAAAACCGGCAAATAAAACTGGGGAGCAGTAGAGAAGATGAGTAACATCATAAGAATATATATAAATCAAGTGAGTAAATACAGTGGAACTTACAAAGAACGCATACGGGAAATAAAGAAACACAACCGTCGAATCTTTACAAAAGTAGAATTCAAATGTGAAGTTCAGGTGGGAACTTGGCTGATAGTGACACCGAGGTATTGTAGAGAATTTACTGGGGGAACAGGCTAGTTGTCAACATAGAGTGCAGAACAATTCCTTTCAAAAGAATGTAGCCGTTCTCCTTTGGCTGGTGAAAAGGTGACATCGCTACATTTAGATGCATTGAGAGATAACTTGGAATACGAAGACCATAAGTTTAGAGCAGATAAACTAGCTTGATTCACAAGGGAATATGCCCGTTCATTGTGAGCGGAACAGGAGAATCCAAACCCAAGTTTTTAAACGTATTGAAGATACTGGCGAACTAACAGCTGTATGTTTGGACAATACTTCGCCTTCTAAACCAAGTTTACTCTTTAGTTCAGATTTTGCACTGTAAATTCTTGTTGAATTTTGGTACACCTTTTGAATTAAATTAGATTTCCGGTTTCATCAGGGGGTGCACATAGGCGGCCACAAACCAAGGGTTTTGATGCCACATATGATTTAACTGATTCCATGATTTGACAGTAGAATAATCAATGAATGTTGCGATTATCATGCTAAAAAAAATGGTTTGTTTCGGTGCCACCGGGGTCAGAAGGTGCAGTGACAATGGACAAATCTTTGCTTCACAATCTTGGGCCCGAAAGCAATACAACGAGTTCGGTAGGACCGTTGATCGAGAAAGGACCAGGATCCCCGTATCGAGGTGGAATATCTNCTTCCCCAACTCCCCTTCTCACCAAAAATTACTTGAGCAGTGCTTCTATGCGGCAAATTTCCTTCGCGTCGAGTTGAACAAAGTTCCATTTCACATATTGTGCTACAGTGAATCGGGACTTTTTTGTACTGACTGGTTATTTCTGATGTGTTGAAATTAATCTCGTGAAAGCGTAGGTGCTGTATTGGTCTAGATTAGTGAGCCCGTCGCAACGAGCCATGCATGAGCATGATTTGTACTGATCCACTTAGAGACCCGTGTCTATTCCAAGGTCATTCATTGTTCGTGAATTTCGTACACGTTCACTGTTAAGTTATCGAAGACGGCATCAGTTCATCAATATCACTGATTCCCCGGGATTAACAGTTTCTGTGCTGAATTAAGGACCCTAAGTGAACACTGCAACCGTTTTATTTGCACCAAGTTAAATTAACGAGATGCAACGCTTCATTCACGATATAAATTATGATTGCATGGCGACTTCCAGAAGTTCAGTAGTCTCGGTGGGATTCGAACCAACGCATGGACGCCGCCTACGATTTGTACGCGCATGCTCTACCAGCTGAGCTACGAGACAACACCGATAGCACTGATCTTTCCATATTCGAATTGCTCATCCAACTTACAGAGGTATATGGCATCCACCACTTAACATGTAAAATGATTGTCCCGACAGGTTTTTTGACTGTAGGTTAAAATTAAAGATGCTTTAATAAAATTTCATATTCGAACTTTTAATCAGGCTGCTATCAATATTCTCGAAAATGTTAATCAATGATCGTGCATACCGGAGCAGATACCAAGCCAAAAAGCTGTACGGAGGTGCGATATTTCCCTCACGGAGTATAGAATGCAATAATACTTTCATTAACTTCAATGTGCCGAGTATATATAGCCTTAGGCGTGATATGCTGCGATGCACAAATTTGTCTGTCGGCACGTGGAAGGTTGGGCCAGCCTTCCAACAGAATCTCTCTCTGTCCGCCGCTTTGATTTCAATCCGCGAACCCATACGAGAACGATTTTCGCTATTTCCAGTTCGAGACAAAAAACCGGTTCTCTTAACAAAAGCAGAAAATATAAATCGAGTTACTATGTATCATTGTCTGTGACGCCATGGAGACAAACAGGCTGTTCGATGCGAGTTTAGCAAGTACTTCTAGTGTTAGTGCTGTCCATTGAAATCAGTCTATAGAAGCAAGATGTAGGCCGACACAGTGAGTCAGCAATTTTTGTATGCACATCCGACACCAAGACAGATCGATAGACAGACAAACAAACAGGCAGGTATGATGGCAGCGAGCAACTGAATTATACGGGCCCTAGAGACGTGTACGGTAGTCGATACCGATGACTGACCAAACCACAAGCGCGCACATATGTGTTAGAAACTTCGGGAAAAGTTCTGTTCGTGAATACCGTATCAGTCCGTGCATCTAAGGCGTGCACTTCACCATATGATTGCGACTGTTATAACTATAGACTGTTCAATTCCTCTTCTGTTTATTGTTCGCTACCGCGTGTGTTCAAACCCCTCTTTCATCACCTGACTTTCCTATTCGCTGCTGGGAATTGTTTGATTGACCACGGTCCCTTTTCCGAATATCGTCATTACACAAAATCCCCTCCTCCGTCCGGTATGATGACAGCAGGATGGAGTGAAGTAATAAGCCAGGCGATTGACCCAAATGAGTGTCGTATTGTTAGACAAGGCGCACTGGAACAGGGAACAGTTTTTAATAGTTGACTGGCGTCAGCAGTGGCGTTGTTGGTCGTGCGTTCTCTGAGCTGGAAGTATTGTTCGCAGACTTTTCGTAGCCAGACCAGACACTGATGATGTTGCCTAGCCTGGCCACGAAACGTCTGCGAACAACACTTCCAGCTCGGAGAACACATGATCAACAAAATCCGCATCCCGAGGTACAATCGTTCCATATTATTTCCGTCTTCAGTAGTCTCACATAAAATGCTCGAATTGTATATTTGGTACTCAGTGATTGCTTTTCCCTGAAAACTGCGACTGGAATAAACGGAGGAGTAGGGGATCGTAGAACAAACAGAAAGGAAAGTTTGAATAACTCGGAAAGAATGAACTGTTTTACTCTGAGTTCTTCATATCTCTGGGGGGAGGGGCAATCGTTTGCCCAACCACGGATATTTCCAGTCTCGATCAAATTATTATCGGACGACAATTTTGCTTCTGTTGTTGTACATCTTCTATCATTTAAGAAACTTCTTGGAATCAACGCCCTCGCCTCTGAGCTAGCTACACATCGAACGGTCACCGCCTTGCGAACAAAGTTGGCACAGAGAAGTGAACATTGAACTGAGCCGGAGGCTCCGCGACAACCTGAAAATGATACACTGAACTGCTTTTGGTGAGTCAATAAACAAAGATTTCCGGCGATAAATATGAACAAATCTGACTGAGAACAGGTGCTGTGAGGGGAAATCGATTCGATCGGAAGACTCTAGCAGCGAGGAGAGAAATGAGACCAGGAAAAAACTACTAGCAATGACGGTGAAATTATAGCTCGAAAGATTAAACTGAGGGCGATTGATTGAAGCCACAACAGATTTAATGTCAAGCGCTTTTGGAAGCACAGGATTCGCTTAAGGTGAGTGGTTGATGAAGCCTCCAATACGAATAACCGATGTGGATCGTGAAGACATAACAAAACAGAACGGGTCGATCGGATTGACCTTGTGATCGCTCTTACGCTCACGTGACGAGCGGTCGCAGATGTCGATCTACGTGTCACGCTTATGCTTGGTTGGTTACTTTCGGTAGTTGCATTTCGCTCTTATTTTGGTATGTGCTCAGCTCTTATTGTTTCCGACATCCCGTCGTTTCTTCCTTGCAACTGTGAGAGAGGACGTAAATGCAGTGAGAGTTTGAAAAGTCTGGAACAGGGTCTTTGAATGATGGCGTTGGAAGGCTATGATAATAATACTTTCCCGTCCCCTCCTTTGTTATTCGATTTATAACAATGAATTTTCAGCAAGTGGACTGTGGTTAGTCAACGACGAACCGTAGATAAATAGAGATAAAGAAGATGGGCGACATTGACGGAATTTAAGCATGAGACTCACAGGTTATTACTCTGGTAATTTTAAACAAACCACTGTATGGATGACGAAATAAACAACAACGATTGATATAAGGATTGGTGTGTTGCGATAAACTCTAGTGAGGCACATACGCTATGAGCCGACAAGAAGGACCAGATAACTCTCTTTGGGGGGCGACCAAAAATAAAATGCTTTGCACACCTTTGTACAAAGCAAAAAGGATAGGATGACGAATGCTCACCGATGAGGGACAACACGTTCCCAAGCTACCTAGACAGATCATAGAACAAACGGTTTGAAGTGATTTGTTCGTGAGCACAGAAAAAAAACAAATATCGCGGAATACAAACATTTTTCGAATCTCTTTCTGTGCTGAGGAATTCGATTTCAGTGTACATTACCCATATATACAGTTTTGTGTCGCGGTGTTGGTTGCTGTCTTTTTGGCTGCTCATACAGAAGAAAGAGCAGACAAAAGATGGCATATTGAAAGCCATGTAAAAGTAGAAATAGAGAATTCTGGTAGACCTATGTTGCAAAGAGATTGTGAAGATGAACAAGTGCCGGTGTGTGCAACACTCAACCATATCACTCAGTGTCTCTAACCATTGATTACGTCGATTACAATGACAACCTTCCAGGAAGCCTAACGCGACCTATGCGAGTAAGTTTCCTGGTCATAGTTTTCATACCCTCGTGCCAGGTCTGGGTTTGACCACCCTTCACTTTTTACTACTTATTACCGGCCTCGGCAAGTGTTTTACGCCGTATCCATCTATTTGGTGACGCGCCTATCATGTGCCCCAAACACTTGCTCAGGCGGGCAACAACTCTGTACCTAATCTGAACAACGCTTGTCCGGTTGCTCGTCAGACTCACGCGACGTGATGCAGACAGCGGCGGTCGGACTCCGATAGTCTGTTTTCATCCTGCTTCCCTAATGGCCAAGTTTCTGCGCCGTATAGCTGAACTGACCAAACTGCAGCAGCGTGCACTCCATCCTTCACAGATAGCTCTATATAGCGACGGTCCTAGTGATGCCTTAATTTGGAAATTGCTGTCTATATGAGTGCCGACACATCATCTATGATGCGTCCTCCTGGTGAAATATAGCTAGCCAAATAGAACAGCTTGTCTCCTTTCTCTATTACTTCCTCAGTTACACGGAGATTTTACATCTCGAAGGTGCGAAACTCATAATGAACATGGCTATACCATAAAACAAAACAACCAGAAAGAAGGAACTCAGTGGGGCAAGAAAGTTGACTGTTGGGCCATATGGCAGTATGGGACAAAGTTGATTGATGGACAGTAATCGGGTGTAGCATGCGTACGTGTGAATATAAATACGGTGAGAATATCCCTTGTCATTCATGCCAAAGAATGAGCTACACTTTCGATAAAGGAAGGCAAAATGATTCCCTCTATACCAAGACCAGAGGGTGAACATAGCAATTCATAGACTTTATTCCTTTGATAAAACTAGTGTCTCTTCATGAAAAAAGAATTGTGGCATTGGAGCCTCATTTCAGAATGAAAGGGGCAGTCAAAATTTTATCATCAACTGCAGAATCCAGCTGTTTTCCTTTTGTTTCCATTAAAACGTCTGATATCGTGGAGATTCTTTGAGATTTAGGGGACTGCCCCAATTCATCCTCAACGTATAGGGAAATACTGTCAAATGAATTTCACTTGTCACTGCCAGCCAGACTCACGATATACACAAAATAAGTACCAATAAGTAAGATGGATATGAGAACTGAATCCGTTCTCGAGGGAATAGAAAGCAAGGCAAATCTCTATGATCATCAAACATGGCAATCAGCCTAACTGTGCATGCACACTTCTTCAGGCCTTGTGGCCTGTTAAGAAATGATAAGAACACCGCTGCTGTCGGTTTGCTGTCATGTCCTTCAGTGTCTTCAACCAACCAGTTGCAGAGAATTTTGGACCCCACTTCTTCATCTCTCGCCTCGAAATTATTGGTTGGTTTTCATGCAGTTTTCGCCAGACCGGAATGACAATTGCAAATAAAATGAGGTGCGGTAGGTGACAGCTGGACATGCGTAATACGTGTCCGGATTAGCAAAGCCTACTAATCTGAATTCGCTATGATAACGAATTTTTCACAGGCACATTCCCAAATGGATGAAGAATTACCTCTAGGTTACTTACACGCCCGTACCATTCCATCTGTGCCGAAGTAGGCAAGCCTCGATCGTCAAAAATCCTTAGTCAGTGGATGTCTTTTACTTGCCAATTCAAGGTCTCACAACCGTAAAACAGAACTTTTGGCGGCTCGATGTAGAACGAAAAGTAGAAGTGGTCAAACAAGAAGGGGGGCCAATTGAGTTTTTGTCTCGAATCCGCCACTGCCTGCTACCTTTTCAGCGATGTCGAAAGCTTAGGAAATCGGACAGTAAAGTTGTCAAGTGTAGTAGCAATCGAGTCATTCGTGACTCAACTACCTAGGTAGGAAAAGCAATCAAGCTCATCTAAATCCTCCATCTCTGGTTTCAACGCGTGATTAGTGGACACCCAGTCTTACAGCATCAGCGTGCCTTGTGAAGGTGCAAAGGGCATACGGAATGAATAACATAACTTTTTCGTCTGTCAAGTGTACTTAGTGCATCCTCCACGCATTCGAACAGACAGACGATGTTTCAAGGGCATTAATGGGTGCAGCTTTTATCTTGCCGCCCACAGAATACCAAGTTTTTGGGAGTTTTTTCGTGGATGTAGTGACGTCGTCTCAAATGCAGCTGTCGATCACTTATCAAGGAAAGAAAACATTCAAAACTGATTACCATAGTCTACAGGGTTCCATCTAATTACTCGAAACCTGTTGGGTTTCCGTGACTTACAGCATCATTCACCTGGTGGATTCTGACCCATATGTAAAACGCGATTCGACCCAAATACTGAAACAAGAATGACTGTGGATTGCACAAGCATATTGGCGATATTGATCGATCGTTGACTAGGTAACTCAATGGTCTCCCAGTGAGTAACCACTCACACCCAACAGTCCTTTTTATCTGACCAACACTGACATTGTGTCCAGTTGATTGTCCTCTGAAACTGATGGTATCAGTATATCTAAATGTTCGTGCTTAAATGGGGGTTAATCATGACACGTTCATCGAAAAATTTGCATTTTGTTCGTAATTACTGAGTTATATCGTTAACTGATATCCTGTCTTCCACTTGTTCATGATAGCTCATTCATGAACCAGTGTTTTTTAACAGATCCCCGGGATACTTGGAGGATGCAAGCATGAATAAAATCACGGAATGAATTCCTAAGTCTGAGTGAGGTTCAGACTGGATATTATCACAGGTAATACTAACAACACGACTGGCGGCGAATTCGATCACAGGAACATTGGATCGATGTTACGTTCCGCTTCCAGCATCTAACAAGTGCCGTATCAAATAGGATTGGGGCTGATTAGGGATTCAAATGCAATCTGTCATCGTGTTGTTATCATTTATTGTCGGGATATCTATTTATTAATAAGGTGTGCTGTTTCTTCGCCCAAAGTTGAATTAGGTTTCAATAGGTTATTATCGTTCATTGAGCTCTTCCGTTCTCCTACATGAGTTTCTGTCCGTTGTGACACACGTATGTGTTCACAATGACACATTCCCGGATGCTTCAATCTTGCGATCAACAAAACTGTACGCTACCGGGGTCACTGAGAATGAAGGGAACGGCTCATGGGTGGTTCACCGTAAATATATGGGTATTTGCTTCACTCAAGACGCGGTCGCAGAGGATAGACGACCACGTCTGAATTTGGGGTGCATTTTTGACTAGCAGATGACCTTAACCTACTGGAAGTCATAAATGTCCAAACATCGCGACATGCACGAATTTGACACCATCATTTCAGGTGGCATCTGGTTGTACAAGGGTTAGAGATGCATCCTCGAAGATAATGGTCCAGTGATACGGGGGAAGCCATTTCACACTATACTCCCAAAACGTTTCTGGATTTCCGCATGAAACCAACTTACTCGCGTGTGGGACAGAGGGGCTTAAAAGCAAAGTTAATTTATTACTCCAGTCGGTATTCATGATTCTAAACTGACCACATCATTGGTTAGCACTAGTATTTATGGCGTCACGTACATACGAGTTAAACAGAAAAGCTGATTGTGCGAGGGATCCAAACCTAAAAGTAAGTGGCCCAGATGAACATGCGTGGCTTCAGAAGATTTAGTAGCTCCTAGACCACTGAATCACAACTTTNGAAATTTATTCGATCAAAAGTTCGCCGTCTTCTTAAGGAAGGCATCATTGAGACTTCAACTTCACCCTGGCGAGCACGAGTCCTTGTAACCACAAACGACACAAGAGACGTATGGTAGTCGACTATAGTCGAACTATCAACCGCTACATACTATTGGACGCTTACCCGCTGAATAGACGAAATGGTGTCTAAAATATCACGATACGCTGGCTTCAGCGCCTTAGATTTACGAAGTGCATACCACTAAATCGCTATAGAAGCAAAAGATCGACCATTCACTGCCTTTAAAGCTTGCGGCAGGCTGTATCAATTCTGTCGAATACCTTTCGGAGTGACTAATGGTGTCGCTTGCTTCCAGCGGGCANCCTTCGCCTACATCGACAACATTACTGTATGCGGACTGAACAAAGAAGATCACGACAAAAATCTAACGAATTTTTTCAACGCTGTTAGAAAATATGGGCTCACTCTAAACGTAGAAAAGTGTATCATTGGTACCAAAGAAATAAAACTCCTGGGTTACGAAGTCTCTCACGGTTTGATGAAACCGGACCCTGAACGATTGAAGCCACTCCGAGAACTTCCACCTCCCAAAGACCTCAAATCGCAACACCGGGCAATCGGTTTATTTTCATATTACTCCCAT
>UZAN01042573.1:6591-40177 GCA_900618425.1 Echinostoma caproni | reverse complement strand
TATCTTCCCTTGTCCCTTACAGACCGAGACCTGACTGGCGATCGGGATGAGTTGTGTCTGTCTTTACCAGTTAATTTGCAATTGTGAAGCAATTTACACCATCAGATGCCCGACCGATGGAATGTGAGAACACCACCCAATTTAGCTCAATCAAGGACCGATACAGATAGAGGCGAGAGTGGTTTTGAGCCAAATCATGTCGGTGATGTGTAGGGTTAGTACCATCTGATCTATTCCATCACACGGGTCCGGACCCAGATAGTCAACGCTCGATTGTCAACTACAGAAGACGGGATAGCAATTAGAATAAACAACCCCACTGTGATAATTGTAGTAATAGTAGTGCGCACTGATCACAAAATACGAAACACGGATTAGAAATCACGGACTGGCAATCACGGACATCGTAAGCACTGGGTCACACTGGTACCTGCACGCAGTATCCCACGGAACCGAGACGCGAGGAAAAGGGCACAGGAATAGCTGTTCGTTTATTAAAGAAATCAGGGTGATTGAGTAATATGTACAAAACAAACTCATTGGTCATCCAAGACTCTGCCAATCGCGTGCTAGTATTTCTGGTGTTGTTCAGCTTTTGTCTTGGCCGCACGGTTTCTGATTGGTTGGCACAATCGGCCTATGGTTTATAGTCCAGAAGCTGTGACAGGTACGCGCTTTGATGACGCCACCCGAAAAGCTTGACTGATAACAGTTGTCCAGAAACTATAATGTGTCGTTCCGTGGTGTGCGTCATCTCGTAGGTTAGGATCAGCACATTCACTTTATGCGCTTAGAAGTAGTTTGTGAAATTAGTAGATAAATAAATAGATGCTTGGCGTTTGTGTTCATTCAGTATATAAATGTACAATAAACTTTCAGGAAAAGAGCCGCGGCTATACAAATGCTACCTGGAAATACAAAGAAATGGATTGAGATGGGCGGCAGTCGCGCTGGTGGAATTCGAAACCAGGACCTGCGGTGTTCTTAACCACATGACCACTACCGTCCTTGACGCCCCTTCCCACCTAAAAGTTAATCGGAAAATTCACACGCGTGAATAGTTATTACCAGTTACACTATCTGTGTTCCATCCTCCTTTTGAAAAAAAACACGAATTATGAAATTTACTGACAACTTACATTGCTCTCTAAGTTCTACAATGTGCCGTAATCGACCGGTAGATAGTAGACTGAAAACCAGCTCGTTCCTCAAATAAATCTAAACAATACACAGGAGCAATGGAAGATTTGATTCGATTATGTAGCCAATTTCGTCGGTTAAGGAGCAAATGCAACGTGAACTGAAACGTTAGGCCGCACTGGACAACGGTAGTCACCCAGCTGGATTTCATCATCGGTCATTCATCGATCCCACTTCGGATCGAAATCTCGGACCTCACAGGTAGAAAACTGTCCACTTGACCACCGGGTAGCTGATCGAACCGTTTGATCACTTTCATTATACACGATATACCATACATCTTCGCAAGCTTGTTTCCGATCAAGCTATGTTGAGCTGTGCTACATCTTTTAAACGGTCAGAGCAGCTGTCCGCCGGGTATTATGTTTGCGTCCTATGTGTGAGGTCCCGGATTCGATTCTCAGTGGAATCAATGAATCCAATACTTGTTTCAAGTTATTTTCAGTTAATTTCATTCTGAACTGCTCTCAGTCAGTCTCAACGATTTTATCCCATGAATAGGAATGTTTTATCTACACCGGAGAGAGATTGTCGGGGTGTTTTGCCACATTTTTCGCTCGATAGTTTGTCTGTGCAGCGAGAAAAACTCCGAGAGAGTTTCAATTTTTCCCCATTAGTCCACAATTTTACACAAAACAATTCTGTTGCAGCATTTGAATGAGAAAGAAACACTTGCAGACAATGAGGCTTTCTTTCTCTTTCTCTCTCTTGCTCTCTCAGCTGAATGCGAGATCAGTGACATGGGTTTATATTTCGTTAGCCACCGTCGGTAAAAAAAAATACAACCGGAGATAGGTGTACCTCATTCAGTGTACGCTCGGACCGATTTAAATAAGTTGAAGCAAAGGTCTATTGCATGTGTACCGATTACACTTTGTGATCACTCTTATAGATCTCACGCGTTTTGATGACCTCTGTCATGTGACCGGTATTTCTAGCTCGAGACATTTGCGTGAATGGACGGTGAATCAATTCAGCCTTAAATTCGTCATCGACTATAAACGTTGGTGTGACTGAAAACGTGTTTCTAACGGCTTGACCTGATTTCTTACGCTTGGTGTGTAATCTTTTACTGCATTACAACCCAATAGCGGGGGCAACACAATGGTTTACAATGTGTTTGTTATTCTAAAATGCTGATAAACACGGAACAAAAGATTTTGCATATAAAGGAATTTGCACTTTCTTTTCTAAGAAAAAAACAGAAGATCGCAAACGCATTGGGTTACACAATATGCTTTCCATATTTGGTATGTGCATGCGTGCGTATGTGCGACCACACTCATCATCGGCACCTGTATCTGTTTCTGATCCATCACTGTTCTACCGAATTCATTTCATTCCGTTCTATAGCCACGGTTTGCCATTTCTCTGGTTATCGATAAATTGCACTGGGTTATATCCCAGAACCCGGTTCAAAGTGTGATTTCATTTTTAGCAACCATTAACCTCGCGCTGTTGTCCGATAGTTTACGCTTCTTCTATCTTTCAGCTACTCAAATGATTGATTAGGGGAATGGGATTCAAAAATGGAAGCATTTCAATCTGGGTGAAGCACACTCCTAATATATATATCATGAACGTCTGGCACCAAACTGTGCGCCAAACCTACCATGGTAAAATAATCTTTATGAAAAAGAAAGACGTTCCACGATTTGCATGTGGACAGAATACGGCTAGGTTGCCCAGGTCAAGTCAGGTGAATTTTCTTGAGGAATCCACAACCGGAGCCTTCGGCTAACCAAAGCCTGATCCGCAAGACAGCGGGGCGGTGTGTGAAAACCGCAATCCATCCAGTCCAGTTCATCAGATATTCCATGCACCTTTTGGACAGGGTCAAAAGTTCAAGGGGCCCAATACACCTCGATGTCCAATCGAGCCGGTGACCACAGCTACAACCAGGACGTTTTGTGTGGTTCGTACGCCTACTCTTGATTGGTTTGGAATCAGGGTTTTTGGCTAACTCCCCTAGATGAACTACCAGTGGTCCACCAACCCGGTTATAGCCCGGGATGTCGGCTTTTCATCCTCCCATTTTGGCGGGAAAACACCTCAGCCAGGAGAAGGCAGTGAGTAGGGCTTCCTCAGAAGGGGCCATTTGAGGCGCTTGGTCGTANTGGGAGCACTTCTCGAGGTGAAAGGAAAGGGTGACCAGCTACAACCCAACACATCCACCCCCGACCATACTGAGGCTTTCTGGCACACTCCTATTAAGGATGCAGAACACATTCCGGATTCATAGTGCAAAAAATTATCCGATAGCATGACTGGTTCCGTGCACAATTCTCCCGTTTTCACCCAAAACCAAATCGATGAAGAGACAGACAACATGCAGGACTGAAGTGAGAGTCCATTTATACGCCTTGGATAGACTCGGTTAGCTGTCCAATTCATGTTTGATTTGAGAACAAGTCAGTGTATAGGCATGTGTGGTGTTGCCCTAATCGCAGGTAGGCAACCGCTTATCGAAGGTAAATCATATTCATTCCTGTGGATAAACGTTCTGCTTCAGAAGGACAATAGTGTATCTGGAATAATATGATCCTCAGCACTCGTAATTAATGGGCGTATTTTTCTAAAGATTGGTTCGTTTGACTTCGACGTCTTCGGAAAGAAATCCGGAAGAGCAAGTAATAATTGTTTTATAGTTACAAAACCTACAAAAGCATACGGTAAAGTATCGTTGTAATTGACTGTCTGATAAATATATCGGATCCTACGTAGCACGTGTTATTCGGGCCAATTCCAGTAAATCAATGTTCAAACGTAACTGGAAAAGTTTGTGCCGTCTGTGCCGTCTTTTCCTGATTGGCTTCTTCCGACAACCAATTTCGATTTAACTTGGAAATACCATGATTTCATTTGTTACTGCAAACACACTGAAATATGTGAATTTGGTGGTTTGTAATAATCAGAAAAGAGACGGTTGAAGAATTACGAATCACGAATGTAATTAGTATTTGTATGTCGAAATTCACTGTTCACGTGAGGCAGGGAAAAGGTCACAGACGTATCCGTTAGTAGATTGAAAAATATCAGGGAGATTATATAATGTGTACTTATAAACGGCATGGATTGAACAGATCTTAACGAAACGCGGTTCAGGTTCTCTTCGTCACCAGACCCTTATTTGGATTTTGATTGATCAAGACTGTCGATCTCTGATTCATGGTCCTGAAATCGTAACTCGCAGTTTCTTGACTGACGTTGACTCAAAGAGTTTGATCTTAGAAGAAAATGGCCTTTGAATCGTTTTATTTCTGGATTTCAGTGTTTCCAATTGTGGTGATCCAATTTACTGAGGTAATACCAACCAACAAGCTACGAGTCACTGTTCTATGACAATGAATCAGGGCTCAACAGTCTCGTCCATCCAAGACTACGCGGTTCAAGCAGGAGCTATGTGACGAAGAGAACACGAGCGCTGATTGGTTAGTGCCTATTTAGCCAATGATAATTCTCTGTGCATATTATTTAATCTCGTTAGTCTGTTTAAATAAACCAACCTCTGGTTCTGTTCTTTTTCCTACGTTTCGTTGATGGCCGATTTCGGCAGATGACTACCACTATTGTGATTCGGTATTTCGATTGCGGTGGTGATCTCTGATTCATGATACGCGTCTATTGTGATTACTGCATTGTTCCAGTTTCCATTCATGAAGATAAATCCGCAGTGCCCTCTTGTGTACAATGGACCGCATTCATATTCATTCTAGACTATGTGATACACACGAAAACGGTAACCGTATCAGTTTATATTGGGGTCTGAGTGAGGTAGAAGGTATGCTGTTAAAAGGACACTGATATATATGTTCCATATCGCCTCACAACTACCGAATAATCGTCTGTAAGATTTTTTATTACGCACGTGTACCGAGATTTATGCATTCTGGATGGAGGTATCATGTGATGATTTCCCTGTCGATGATCGGTCCTGCCGCATAATTTCTAATAATACGTCGTGCATCGCCGTTAATCTTGCTCCGTGATACTTATCTGCTAGTTTATCGTTTATCAACTCTGAGCATTTTTTTCCAGTCTGATGGCATTTGCTCTCGATGTCTACCAGCAATATTGTAATCAAAATGTGCAGTGGACTGGAAGAAAATAAAATCCCACTTGTCATGCTCCTAGTATTTGCGAACAATTGAATCAACCCAGTCTAAAAGTTCGGACCGTTAACCTCTAGCTGAGGATTGCGAATACCAGTCGGCGGTTCCAGCCCCAGTGGGTCAAGCAACACCAGACTGACGAGTCCCAACGAGAACGAACCAGCTGTGCGGCGATTTGTATCGGCTACCAGCTTAAATTTTCTGCCGAAAATAGAACCAAACGTATCTGCATACAACTTATGTATCGTCAGTGTTATCTCTAAACTCAGGGTTATTACCAACCTACAGAACTTCTCGCTGTGATTGAGCTAGGTTGCATCATTTCGAGCCTGTGGTATCCCGCAAAAGGTACAATGGATTACATCTAAACACAGCGGATGAGCACTAGAATCGACTCGTTTTCCATTATTCCTGTCCATGTCCGAACCCCGAGCCTAGGGTGAACATCGCTTAGGAACAGGTTAGGTTTACATTTATTTCAAGTCCACTGCATCTATACAGCGGAGAGTTAATCTAAAACAATAGCAACAACAAAGCAACGATGATGGTTCCCTCATGAATGAGTGAGCATGTGTGTGTGCACTGAATCATTTTATTTCGTCGACTGTTTGCGCTCCCGTTGCTTCGGTTCATTCTGATCCTGCGGTGAATTCAATTATTTTCCGGTTCTACAGATCACCCCCAACCCACCCACTCTCTCTCTCTCTCTCTCTCTCCGTCCAAAGTTCGGTTTTATTCCTCCCGGTTTTGTACTTCGCGGTGTGTCACATCTTTTCTTATTGTCACCTCTGTGTGTGTACTATCTATCAGGGGATGAAGATTGGAGGAACTGTCACACGTTTGTTCGACGAAAACTGGTTCATCACGCACCTCGAAAATGACTGGATTGCTCACATATTGAGTTCAACGCGCCACGCCCATCCTGAGAATTACACCGTCGCCACGGGATACCCGGACCTATTGAGCTTTGCGTTCCCCCCGCCCCCCGCCCTCCGCCATCGTCGTCTCGTGCCTTGTCCGTACCTCATTCACTCGTTCCATATATAGAGAGAGAGCCTTGGCCGAGGACAGCGAAAAGGCGTGCCTACACAAACGAGAGGCGGGTCAGAGAGAGAAGGGGGCGGATATGTTCGCAAGGCGGAATTAGGGACAGAATGAGGAATCTCGAAGATAAACGATG
Source organism: Echinostoma caproni (assembly GCA_900618425.1). Classification (NCBI taxonomy): domain Eukaryota; kingdom Metazoa; phylum Platyhelminthes; class Trematoda; order Plagiorchiida; family Echinostomatidae; genus Echinostoma; species Echinostoma caproni. The sequence goes on along the minus strand of UZAN01042573.1, from coordinate 33,685 downwards.
TGGATGACATGTATCGAATGCCTAAGTTGACCTTAATTCGAACAAACCACGATTGGATTAGACTGTTTTACAAATGGAATACAGTAGATAGAAAAACGTGGCAAAATTATCACACGATTGAGGAGTTGATCTTGTTAATTTGGACAAGTTTAAGCAACTTTTTTTTATCAGACAAATCACTCACTATTTTCTCATTAGGTACACGCTGTTGCACTGGTTTCAGTCATATGAAAAGTAATAATAAGTTCTGTTAAATAATTTTCCTAGTAATTACTCCGAATTTAGATTAGATGTTACATAGTTGATTGTGCCTCTTGTTCATAGTACCAAATACGAGAAGAATTCATCGAAGCTCATTTGGGTCTAGCATGTCCTCAAACATAAAAATCTTAATTGGTTAACACGTACCGAAATCATAAAATTTTCCTGTACACAATACGTAGTTTGTTTCACGAATTCTAATAGACTACTTGTTACGTCTTTGTGCGTCTCGGAAGGGGGAGATTCCGGTGGTGGATTGCGCTCAAGACTCCTGATCGGCAAGCGGTAAGAGTATTAAACAATGTCCCGTTTTACATGATTTGTGATTCACATTGTCACCCAAATGCGTTTGGTTTTACTCGGATTTGTGACAGCTACCAAATCTTGATGTTCTTTCTATTCAAGGTCAATCGATAATCTTCTGTTGTAAATCGGTTCTAGTAGCTCGAATGAACTGAATTCCAGTTCGCCTGTTCGCCGAGCTTGGCGATTTGTTTACAAACGTTTCATCACCAGCAAAGGTGACATCATCTGTTCTCGAAGCCGGAGAGGTTTTTTCAAAGCTGTGACAACGGTCGAAGGGGTGTCGTTTACTTTTTCTTGGGCTTATTACGGAGACATCAATGAGGATGCCTACTAAGCTATAGAAAGGCTTTGAGATGGCAATCACCATAGCGATTATTCATAATCCGGTAATGTATGACGTAATACGCAATCAAAGTATGATAAAGGATTGTGGAATAAGAATGTGAAAATGTGTCTGGCCAAGACTGAATGCACCATGATCGAGACTGTCAGAATAATTCCACCAAACCTTTGAACCCAATAATCTGATTTGGATAGAATTGAGATGCAATAACATGTGATACTAATAGGTGAGGTTCAATCATCAAAGGAAGGCATCTGGCGGCGGTTTCATCGAAAAATAAACGTCTCATCAGCAATGCACATACGCCAAATTCCTCGAAACTCAAACCGTGACTCGAGTGATTGTAAATCTGACTCGACGTGGATTGGCCCTTCAGCAGCTTATCATACTCATCCGGGATTTATCTGGATTCGTATACGGCTACTATTCAACCTAAACGAACCACAACGTTCCACAGGGGGATAACCGAATTATCACTCATGGCTACACTTTCCGCAGACACTTTTTCAGGAGTACGTAGTGACACTTTCGGCAACCCACGTACGCGACAATTGGAAGCACCAATTCCACATTTGTGAGTAGTATGCAAAACGATGCGGTCGGCGGTTTCCTTCAACGGTAAAAATAAACAAGATCTCCTAGAGCGAATGATTGTGTTCGAAATGATAACCACGGACTGTTCCACTAATTATCCTATGTGCTGTTGGAAATCGCCATGACATGTTTCAAATGAGACATCTTGTTTTATGTACGTCAGATTATTCATACCCAAATTCTGGTTCGCAATAAGTAGCTCTCCTCAAGCCAGCACCGGTCTTCTGGAATTATAACACAACTACAGTGTCTTTCTGCTGGTGTTTACGATTAAAAGGAATTATACACGATCGACTGTTGGACGAGAACCCTTTGATTATCATGAACCATTTATTGTTTTTATATTTTCCGAGTAGTAGAACTGTAATGACGAATGAGTGAAATATGGAATCGACATTTGATCTTCTCGTTAACGGGTGTCTTACACCCTTAGGAAGAGAGACAAAGGATTTTATCCTGCCTGCTTAATTAATCGCACAAACACGTGAGGGTGAGGTTCTACCAGATTTAAATCATGCAATAGAAAGCTGACGTCGGGGGTTCTGAATACGCTTTCATTTGAACCATGTCTTGAGAAAGTTGTCAAAGGGACATGGAAGTTCGGTAAACAGCTTCAAACAGCTTCAATGAACCAAAATCATCCCTCCAATGATTCTGAGGGGAAAAAGCTTGCCAACCTTGAGAGAGGATGAATCTAAAAGTTCTATCAAATAGACGGCTGTGTGTTATCACATAGGAAAGGGCAATCAATCAATCAATCATTTTATGCTGTAATGTATAAAACGAAAATAACAGGAGAAGAAAAAGCATTCCAGTAGACTTTCAGCGAAAACTTACACAGATACCGGTTTTTATGAGGTGAACAACTCTACTGTAATTTATTGGACAAATGAGAATGCATCCAGAGATGAGAAACAGATTCATCTTTGAAGAACTACTCATTAATCACGTGCTCCAAAAAGACAAACAATACAGAAATAGACACATCAGTGATAGGGCTATGCTGATGTTATGGGGCGCATTTTCGGCTCATGGTTAAAGCGACCACATCATTCTTTGTGGCGTTCCGACTTGTGCGTTCTTATACATGACCGTTACTTTCTGCCGTTATTGGTGTTGAACAATCAGGCGGAAGACAGTCCAGCAGGTTAATGCCGTAATTCATAACCGACATGCAACCAGCAGCTAGTTAATTTGTTCCGTGGTATCAAGTTACTGTAGCGGTTTGCATGGCGCTCATGCGAGATCCCAAAGAATGACGTGCAGCACATTCTAATGCAAGGGCTGTGACACACTTGAAAAGTGGATGGATCGAAGGCTGAACTTTAAACCGCCTCAAGGCGGGAAAGTCAACTTGTGGATAAAACGTGTTCTCGAATATCGTAGACGATATGTCCAAGAGGTTTATCGAGATTCTGAAACCGAATGAACAGTTAACGCCATACTAAAGTGCTTCAGTTTAACTGAAACCGAGATGCGTATGACACTTTTAGGTAGCACTTGGAATAGGCCCGAATTGCGAATCAGGGATCAGGAATTGTGAATCGTACTAGAAGCTTCTGCCAAGGGTCAGTGAAGTAACGGTTCCTTTATTGAAAAAAAAATCACTCGGAATAAATAGTATTTAAATTAAAATATCATTGGCTAAACAAGCTTCAACCAATCTCCATTCGTATGCTCCGTGTCACAAAACGCCTGTTTGAAATGCGTGACTTTTGATCGGTCGAGAATGTTAGCATGTGATCCATTGTCCCGAAACTGTACCGCATCGTTTCTTGGCTGGCCTTCTCTCTTAATACTGAATCAGAACATTTTGTTGCATCATTTTTTGACACTTTCCATCACACTCTTTGCAAGACCAAACCTGAGGAGCTGAATTTGCATTCTTAAATACTTTTACGAAATGGTCTAATTTATGCGCAAAGAAACTATTTCTTTTTTCAAAAGGGTGTGTGGAAAAACGAGGTAGAGGAGGCGTAAAAAATGTTTGTCGCACAGTACCTAATGACAAGCAAAGTGACACAAATGTGACAAACCAGCATGGTATTTTAGTGTTATGAACTGCCTAAACATCTGTGTTTATATGTCAGTCCCTGTTACAGCGAAGTAACTGAAAATCGACGGTTTAAAACTAACTGCAGTGTTGATTGAGTGGTTGCCATGGTTGCCACCACATTCATCCGGTTATTGACAGTTCCAATTTCACTTACTCAACACCATCAATATCAGTCATCAATTATTTCCCCTATTATTCTTCTAACAAAGGGTATTACTTTTAAAAGAGTGATCACCAGTTTACTTCAAGGTTGACTGTGAACGCGAGGAATGATCTGAGCACTGGGACAATAGCACAAATGTCTAATGCACAAGGAATCTTTTGATGTGAGAGTATTGGCTTTGCGCGGGAGAGTGAAACTATAACTTGTCAACAAAGTACGATATTAATCCATTCCAAGGCTTATCATTGTCGTTCAAATTGTTTCTTCAACAATCAACCTTGTCTTAGAAGTTCACTCGGTTGGACTCCGGTGGTTTCTATGAAAAACCTGTCGTGGCAGTCGGCTTACTTATCACCTGGTGGATGCCATATGACTAGGTGAATCGAATGTGGAAAGATCAGTGCCATCGGCTGAATTTATTTCGATCTGGTGCAACAGATCCGCACTGGAGCAGCATGTAGCTACCTGTCGGGCTTCTTCCTGATGCGGTGTATCACCACAGTTTCCCTCAACAAGCAACGAATCACAGCAACTATGATGTTTAGCTGCTCTTCAAGTCGAATCCTCGTAAAGGACTATTTGTAGGAAGTATAGCATAAACAGGGGGTAAATGAGGCATCACGAACCAAAGTCTCTCCACTAAAATTGAGTACTCATGTGTTCATGAAACACTCAGTGATCGAACAGTTCAGTGGTCTGTTCGTATCTTCTGTAGCAACAATATGCAATCCCCTTATTCACTACGAGAAGTTTTCTTCATTTTTAAACACTGTGATAATTCGCCGACTGCTTCCATGCGTACGCTTGCGCACCGACTAAACTTCTCCCCAGAGTGAGTAGTACCTCGTAAGGGGATTACGAATGGCGTAGAAAGAATGAGCATGAGGTAACAGCGTCAGTTAACCTCTTGGTACTCTTTACTCACCTGAATAGGTTATCGGTCCATCAAGATCGAACATAGACGTGCAATGTGTTCTTGCTTTTCGATTCCAATTTCCTCTGGACTGTATACGATTAAATTACTCATGAAGTTCTTTTCACGTTTACTCAGAGTTTAGGTCAACACCTGGCACAAAACATCATGCACTCAACCCCAATCGGCGCCATCTGACATCTTCAGATATGTGCAATGCATGACAGTTACCTAGTTTGCTGCTTCTGTAGTATGCAGGACCGCGCCCAGCTCTGAATTCACTCGAAATACACTGGCAGGCTGACTCCGGCAGTACGAGTTCTTATGTAGCTAGCGCGTCCCAGAAAGGCTGCACAGTTCCTGGAGACTCAACGACGCTTTCAATACACAGGTAGGATACACTTGTCACGGTAGGTTCTCCGTGGAGCGAGCTTTCAAGCAATAAAAAGCTAACCATGAACCAAATGGTCCCGTGAGATATGCACACGACTTACAATAAATTCAAAATGGCTGCACCCGTGTCTTCACCATACTTCCATTTCACTGAACAGTAGATGATTGTATAATAAACTTCTCAGTGAAGGAAAAATATCGAACAATTTATTTTCTTTATATTGAAGATGGCAAAAATAACTTCAGATGCTATTTCTGATGGGGTCTAATATTTCATTCAAACGGGAAATCAATAAACTTTAGATTCCAGGACCAAATATTGCTGTGGCCGCGACACGATATTAAATAGGAATATTTTTATCTATTAAAAACCATTATTGTCTACGTCATCTCCATCCCCACGATTGGTAGCTTTATTTTCATTGACTTCGCATGACTTCACAAACGTGACACGTATGCAGTGCAATTAAATCTCGGTTAACGTTTGGTCTACCGGTCTATCAAGTTGCTCTCATGGTCTTTTTCACCAATTCCAGCAACTAAGAAACCGATGGTCGAGAAACACAATATTATCCTGAATGTTTTTTTCTTGATTCATCACAATGTAACTGGTCGGTGAAATAGAACAGTTTTTGGACAGAAAATGAAGATGATCCGACGAGTCATTATCAGCTTAAAATCGATAACGATGTGAACAAACACTAACATATTTACAGCTAACGTGTCTCTTTTGCTCACTCAATCCCTCCGTCCCCATGATCGATCGTCATTATTCTGCTGTCTTCCGTGCATGAAGAATGCATGAATTATTAAAACACTGAGCTGTTTCATCATTGTAACGTCCCAGTTCTGATCAATGCGTATTCAATTCGGAATTTGTCAGATAAAATAAAACAGACAAAGGACTTCACTCTGAAAAGAGAAAAACTAATACGACAATCATTGTATTGAAGGTAGTTATAAATGAATAAACATTAGGTTCGACTATATGTAACTGAAAAACCCTATTTGTAGCGAGGACAAATGATGACATAGCGGATTATTCCAGGGATCTAATGTTCCGAGGTAACACGATGCAGTTTCCGGACGACGAATAGCAGGCCGGTATACTTGGCCAATCAAATTCACCGAATCCCAATTGGGAGAGCAATGGCTAGAAGATCATGTACGCTTATTGATTGCAGGTATTGCTCGAACTCGTGCGACATGACTCCTTTTGTGGAAATACGTTTAAGTTTCCAGTGTTACATGTGTATATCGATCGTTATGCCTGACTAGTATTTGTTCCGAACTACAATACTCTCAGTTTTCTCGTCTCACCATTTCAATTTGCACGATCTTGAGTGTCATGATAAAATGTTTAGTAGTTCAAAAGTTCAAAGCTCAAAAATGAAAAATATTTTATACAAAGCAGTATAGGATGTCATTCTTTCTTATAAATGGTAGCTACTCGATGAGGGTATTTATTCTGGACGATAAACGTATTCGTTGTTGCAGAGATAATGACTTCAGAAACTGGAATATAGTCGACCGGCGAAAAAATAATAATACATGAACACCGCTCTAAGTTATTCGCTTGTAATGGCTTGGACCCGATGAATTTCTTGATGTTGACCCTGTAATTTGTACATCAAGTAGGATCACCAATCAATAATGGCAATTCTTAGGCGGAAATTGTTTTTATCGTAATGGTGACTGAAACTACTTAATTCTTCATGTCATCATCGATCAAAAATTACTAAATCCTTGAAATTGCAGATAAACTGGCTTTGTTAATAGAATTATTTATTGCTATTAGGGTTTGATGGTGTGCTCCTATTCGTGTGCATACATACTTTCTAAGTTTCAAGGGACAATCTTAGAAAGGGTCAATCATGTTTGACTCTGACTCTCTGGTGGTTAAACGTTATCCTAGATTCCGAATGTCTTATTCGCAAAGATGCTGTGGGGAAAAATTATCCGACGGTTCATCTCATCGATGACAGAACCATCGTGTTCACCCACCTCGGTGATTTGTCCTGCAGCTAAGTTGGGGGCAATCTGGTCAATGAACAGTTAGCAAAGATACCAGCGAATAATGTGGAATTTGCAGGGTCAAATCAAACCTAAACAAGTTTTTACCATGTCCAAATGAGACGCATAACGGTAAAGCACAAGTCCCAGGAGTAAATCATGAAATTGATGGCCTCAACATCTAAAATCATGGATAAAGGTAAAACGGTCCAAATAGGAGAAAGGGAGTTTCGATCTACACTTCGTTGTATCTCTCGTGCATCACTTGTCAAGGGTGTTTGTAAATAGATGCCGATTTCGGAGAGCTTTTTGTAACCACACTGGCTCCCATAATGAAAAGCTATTATTTTAGTTTTGAGCGTCAATAGCCCACATTTTCGAACACAGATCTGAACGTGCTTTCCACCATCGTGCAAATTTGGCGTGCGAGATGAAACAGTCCGTTAGGGTAGAAATCGCAAACAAATGTTTCGTAGGTCTGTTTGACAGTGTTGGTTAAAATACCTTGCTCGAAGTACCGAAGTATCTCGCATGGGATGCTAAGACGCGACGAATATAAGCGAGTTTTCTATCCCAAAACATAATATATATATATATATATACCATTTGATTAACAACAGCCCCATTTCAGACAACTGGCTGTTTGTTCTCAGACACATTTGTTCAATACAAAGAATAAATAGGTTGTGTACATATATATTAACATTGAATCCAATAAAAACTACCGAAAAGTCATTGGTACAACTATTGGAGATGGATTCATATTGAAGTCGCTCTCTCAGTTGCGACTGGATGATCATTCACATTCGAAGCAGATCGGTTTTTGATAGATTAATTCAAACACGCGGATCGGTCGCATTGAATTCCACGACACAGTTTGATTCGCCTCAATGCTTTCCCTATCGACCGCATATACTTCGGCGTCCGTTTATTCGCTACAAACATAGTTACCCTGGATCGTTGGTTGAGTGTCGGACGGACGAGGGGATGAATAAAACCGGTGCATAAAACGCAACTTTCTTATTTCATTGGACACCACTTACATCCTAGTTTGATTCTCAAGGGATCTATCTATCTGTCCAACTGGTGCAACCGGGTTGAACGACGGAACCGGTGGGGCAGGGAGAGGAAAGGAGATCCTAGTCTACGGTTCCGAATAGACCAAATCGTTTGTAATCGTCAGCCCCCCTCTCGACACACACAACGCTTGCTATTTTGTCCACTCGTTCCTCTCTCCACCCCCACCCCCCACGGCTTCCGCGTAGGCAATGAACCCTGGGACTTGTTTTGTTGATCTGATTCTGTTCCAAACTGCTGTTCTCCATTCCCTATCGTCGTTTCACAATCGTAACGCATACGGAGTCAGAAAGCATAAAATTCACCAATACTGCTCGTCTCATACGAAGAGAACGCAAAACTCAGAAAAGCTCTCATTTATTTTTTTTCCCCTTTTCAAATTGGAGTTTGAATAGAACGCTAGGGCACGTAGGCAATCTAATAATGCGATCAAAGTGATTTCAAGTGATTTATGTGCACTGGCTATTGCGCCAATCCTCGATATCAACTCGTTTGTGGGGACAATTTGACGTGCACATTGAAGGAACTTGACCGAATCACATTTCATTCTCTTAATCAGTTTTGATCGAGAAGTACATGAGTCAAAGAATTTCACAGACGAGTGAGTGAAAGTACTGAAATTACACTCACTAGTCAATAGAGTTGAGTAGTTCCCTGTGGCTTACCTAGCTACCCCATACAGGACATGAAACAAACCACTTTGGAACAAACTAAAATAGTAACATTTTAGTTTAGCTTTAGTTTAGTATGCTCAGTTTCCTCAAGTTAAGTCCATACTGATTTTATGCATCCAAGGGATGGATTCTCAGCAGTTATTGAATTATTACAGTGCATTTACAACTGTGTAAAAACAGAAATACGTTTGATGCAGGTTTTCAGACCACATGCTAAAGCAAGAATCTCACCTTAAGTCAAGTGATCATTGCATCCCGATTAACTAAGATACGGGCAATTTATGACTGTCATGTTTCTAAGGGGTGGGTATTCAGAGCGCGTTCGGCACTTAAATTCAACTTCCGATATTTCGTGATGCACATAATCAAGAGTGGTCTCGAAGACAAATCCATTCAGTGCAGTGAAATGCTTGGTTCGAATTAGAAAGATGGAAGTTATAAAAAGTAGAATAGTTTTTCCGTTTCAAAACCTCAACAGACATTTTTATCTACTGTCTACAACGGTCAGGAGAATTTCCTTATCGATACATATTCATTCCCGTTTTGAGGGGGTCTAAACTCCATTGTTCGATTCATTTATTCTCCAACAGGGCAACACGGTCTTCCAATCACAGTACACTGGGTGTTCTTCTTTGCGATAACATGGGAGCAGCGAGCCAACTGCGACAGCAACTTAATACCACGGAACAAATTAGCCAGTAGGTGGTTGCATATGAGTTGTGAATGGTGACATTATCCTGTTGGGCTGTGTCCTCTGTTTGCTCACTCACCACCAATAATGGCAGAAAGTAATGGTCCCGTATATGAACGTACAAACGGGACTATTAAATGCCATGAGAAATGGCGTAATCACTTTAACCACGAGCCGAAAAATCTCTCGGAGCATCAGCATACTCCTATCCCTGATCTGTCTATTTCTGCATTGTTTGTCTTCTTTAGAGCAGATGACTAGTAGTCCTACGTTTTTGGTTCGTCTAAGATGAGTCTCGTTTCGTCTTTTTACGACGGGTGCGTTACCATTCGACCAACCCATCTCATTCCACAATATTTATTCTCTCTTTGAAAGTTTCCTTTGGAAACCCAATAAATTTCAATTTTCCTTCCCCTTTTGTGTTTTATTACATCTCAACACTAAATACCAACACCAAATATATGTACACCGTTAACTTCCGTTAACTGTTTTTAAACCCCAAAGTGCGTAATAATTATTGTTGTTTCGAGATAATACTTTTACATTTTCACACATCTTTTTCCAGTTTTACAAAACCCAGGTGGTAGAAATTTCATGTTTAAGTTTTCACCTTGACTATTGTGATGCTAATCCCAATGATTGTTTTAGTTCCTCCAAAACTGAAACCAATCTGGAAATCCAGGTGGGTGGTGGCTGCGAAACTTTGCTCCTCGGTTGCCTCAAAGAAATATTTCTTTCGTCTAGCTATTTTGAAAACAGTGTTAGAAAATTTGCACTAAATTGGTTTTGGTAGACCTCGAACGCATCGTATGACTTGACTGAAGAAGCGCGAACGACTTAGCTATTTAAGTAAGCATCTATAACAACTCATTTCTCTTGAAATTTCCGGTTTCCTCGGTACTCGCTAGAAGTACGAATGGTTTGGAATATGCCATGCTACGAAGATATATAGTTCTGCATGAACCCTATTTGAAATTGGGTCAAACACTCATCGACGTTCGTATATGTCTTCTGTAGGTTTCGATAGCTAGGTAATTCTCATTGATTGTGTGCTTCAGTTATCTTAAAAATATCGATTCCGTTTTCCCTTTCCTACCCGACAATAACGAAGTGGATACCCTGTTTTTCCCGAAATCCAACACAGCAACATGGGTTTATAGTCTACTAAACGCTCACGTGGACGGCCACAATTCGCTTTCTTTTTCCTCTGGTTCTTTGGTCACCTGATAGGCTATATTTTGGGTGAACTGCAATCGATTTGATAAATGGCCCTTCTGGAATATCGTATGGTCTACTTTCACAAGTCAGTTAAAACGAGAACGCTTACGCTTCTCATACGTCGAGGTCTGTATCTCTGGCGTGTCTGCTCCAGGGGTAGACTTGGTCACATGTCTAGGGTTGAATGGCGTAGGGCCGTTTCGAGAATGTTCAACAGGTGTGCCAAGGTTGCACTGTACAATAGTCAAGCTACGCCATACTACCCTAGATGAGTATTATAATTTTGTGACGATAGTGCTTCACATTTTGCTATTACCGTATTTCAGTTTTATGGTACTTGACTACCGAAATGATAATTTTGGCTCACTCAGAAGTGGGAAGAATGTGAAATCCCTCGGTGTCCGGAATTTTTGTCTCGTGGTACTAAAACGGTTTTTTCTCATTTGTCTAGAAATAATCCTGCTTGTTTCATCCATTTGTGAAATGTGGTTTTGCTAAACATTACGGTTCCTTGATTTATCTGCATACTACACAGGCGTGATTTTCCATACGATTTAAATACTAAAAGCCGAAATCAGATGGGACTGAGTAATATCTACAATAATACATTTTCGAATTTGAGTAGCGAAGGAGTTGAAGGTGGCACACTTTGCTACTTCTACATTCCGAAAAGCTTGAAAAAAGCTGTCGATAATTGAAAAAGTCACAGAACTTGTGGCGTTGCTGAATGGTACTATTTACATTGGATCTTCTATGTTTAAAGTGAACCTGCTGTTCGGTGTCCTCATATTCATCATTGTCTCGTTGCTGCGCAATAACCTGTTCCGTATGTTAAGTGATTTGGATTTCGATATTTTCTATCCCCCTTAAGATAACAAATAAATCCGGTGAGCTTTCTTTCACTATCCGGTCGAATGGTTTTCTACGCTTCCACTTATGGAAGTAATTAGTATGTTATCTTGGTCAGATCAAGTTAAATTTCTCTATTGGTTACATCGGTTTTGTTCTCTCAAAAGAGAAATCATTCAGTTTTGCAACTTCTCCTACGATTCCCCGATATACTTACTTTTCGGGGGTGCAAAAAGCATACACTAGGCTTGACTTTATTCGGTTTAATCCTGGTTTTCACCATATTACACCTTCACCGATACCGTGGAAATTTCCACTCACATAGTCAAAACATTTTCTTAATTTTTTTATTCCAGGTTAAAGCTAAGTTTGATGCATAGTGAAAGAGTAGCTAGTCCATCTATGAAGAGTTTACGGAACAATTGTCTTATCTCATCACAAAAACGATCCACAATCACTTGGACGCTAGTTTTGCAGACCAACTTCAAAGTATTTTGGGTACCAGGCGGGCGATTCGGTTGCTGTGCGGTCGGTGGATAGATTCGCTGTGATATTTCGGTACGTTCATTAAACCAATTGCATTATCAATCCATTACTCCCCCCCCCCCTACTCCGCTCTACTAATACTGTCCTCCCCCACCCCTTCAAAGTTTCTCATCAGTTCAACGGCTGAACGATAACTCGTATCGGATCCTAAGTGATTTTGGTCGTACATCTTGGACAACTCTGATCGAATTTGATACGTTTGATTTCGGCCCCTCAAGAGAAAACAAATGCAAAATCATTCCAAATGCGTTCTCAAAATTCTGACTTGTTCACTGTATCCCTCATTTATCTCGTTCTTTTACCAAAGAAATTAAATTTACACATGTTTAGTCAGTATCTCCTGGTCTACCCATCACATATACCTTAATGGCAATTCTCCAGACCAAGAGCTGTCCTACAAACTCACATTTCTGAAATTTATGCCTAATTTTGCGTCTAACTTCGGTATTTTGTATTTTATTCGTTTCCGGTAAAAGTCACTACAAGTGGTTGAGAAACAAGTTGAGGCCAGCGGTTGATTGCACAGTGGTGACTTTTCATCGTAAGAATTTGCTTGCTGGTGGATAACCTCGAGAATGCTGGAAAAACATAAATCAAGAAAAAGGAAGAAGTGATGGAGTTGACCATTTGCAAGAAAAATAACTACTCGGACGATGAGTTCATCGGACATGGCCCAGTCGGTATGTTTGACAAAGAGAGAGAGATGGGTGTGTCGTTTTGTGGCGCAGTGATCACCATTTTCGACCGAAATCGGTGTAGAAACATTGACTGGATGTTTTGATTCCGTAGCAAGCAAAACGAATTGTAATTTTGCGCTTTGCAGATCCTACTTGTGTGGTGTAGCTTTCGTTTTATTTCGATTTGTAAATATTTACACGGATCTTGGTACTTCTGACCCCTCCCCCTCTGTCGTATGCCTCTTTTTGCTATCAACAGAATTTGCCACCTGCATTAGATATGGTAGCCGTCTACTTCGGTTGCTTAGACATGCTCGTATACAGTTAACATTTACTGAACTTTGATGGTGTGCATGCGGATAACCCTGGGTAATTTTGCGATTTCAAACAATCTCGTATCAATTATCACGAATAGCAATCGCAAATAAAGTATGGGATCAGACCGGTATACCGTATGCCGAAATCTCTCATCACCGAGATGCAAGAAAAAGGCTGCAGAAATAGCGGATCGACAACTGGAAAAACAACAACACTAAAGGGATCAAATAATATACACAAAGAAATGTCATTGACTGAATGATAGATCATCACCAATCGCTTGCTTCTATTTCCCTCGTCATACTGTTTCTGCCTGAGCAGCATAGCTACTGATAGGTTGACACTACTAACCTGTCGTCTGTTGTCCAGACACTATAAAAGCTTAGCACCTTGGATACCTATATCTCAGAGGCTTGGGTAGTCACACACCCCTCAGCACTTCAAACCATTGCACGATTTTTCCTCTCCTTAAGATAAAACTTGAAATCACAACGCCTACAACAACAAACCCGGCAGGTGACCCGTAACCTGGACGAACGTAATACTGTCTTGGCGACTAGATTGGGCTCAGGTAAGCAGTTTCTTCCGCCAGTGGGTTGCCCCTTCACTCCTTGAACGTCTCCACCGTGCTGAAGAGACAGTTTACATCATTAACAGTGGTAAAAGTGTGACAGAAATATGTGCGCTGATTGTATGTAGAGACGGTACTGGCAATGAGTGCTCGAGAAATGTGGTCTGTCATACCAAAACCCAATGACACATATCAACTCTTACCTCAACATTCATNNAAGACATACCGCAGTGATCAATCTATCTACAAATCAGTAATAGAAATCCAAATTAGTTCCCGGAATCAAATACCGGAATCTCCTTAACCAAGGAGAGAGGAGGACGGTCGCAGAAGGAGCTGTTCGTTTATTGGAAAAAATCAAACGAATTAAAGGATATATTCAAGGAACGACTATTGACCCGATAGGCGTCAACCAATCGGCTTTTGTGTTCTTCAGGCCACCGAGAATTAGATTGGTCTGGAACGCTGAATCTTTATTATTCACCCTAAAACTGCATCACGCAGCTATTTAGTTGGCGGCAACTTGAAGTACTAAATAACCTATCTCCTTTCTCAAAAGAGCCTCATTGATCTGAATTACTTTCCTGCTGGGTCTTCGTTGATGATGAGGGTTATATTTAGCATGAATATAAGACTGTGTGGTGAAGACCTCTTTGACTGGTGCTCGGCACCAGATACTGAGATTTCTTATCGCTCATATGTGAAACTCACATACGCACTATAGGCTCCCTTAAGTGAATTTGGTCAGTATGGTGTCAATAAATCTCCGCATCTGTCAGATCGGCGATCTCCGCCATGGCCTTTCCAAATTACTGCATACTGATCGCATGTACTGGTTAAAGATTACTCCTCTAAAGAAAAGTGTATATTTTTAGTACACATATTTCATGGAGGATTTTAATCTCCGTGAATTGTACAGCGTGGCAGTGCTTTCGTTGGTAGTGATGAGCTTAGCATTCCTGTACTGTAACGGGAAAACGGTCACCAGTATCTGCATTTCGACACCAATTATGTGGGTTAGTTTATGCAGTGGAAAGTTTTACCTTTCATATAAATTTTCATCCAGTCGGTTCAGGCAGCTTTGATGTAACGCTGTCTACCTGGTGCTTCATCAAAATTGTCTAACCCCACCCTCATCTTCATTGCACAGAAGTGCCATCGATTATCCGTCACCATCACTTCTGGAATGCCCCCTCCTCCGAAATGGGGCATTTTAACTGTGCTATTATCACAAACTATGTGGTTTGCTCACGTATCATCGCTTTAAATATGAATCAGTGATAACTGTTGCATGCTGATGAAAAATACTACGGTCCACAGAAGTCTTTATGCTCACTCTACTGCGGAATTTAGCTCATCGATCAGGGAGCCCATTCAATCAATTTTGACTGCAATTTCTGGAGGTACGCGACTCCTCGTTCACCACCTCAACTTCTTTTCCGGTGAATTCATCGTCAACACCGACCAAGTAGCGTTTGTGCAGATTTCCAAGTAATGCAGGCGGAATTTTTAGATACTCATTGTGATATAAAACTCCATTGGTCTTTAATCTATTGAAAAACTATTGAAAATTGGTTTTCGTAGCTCGGGTGAACTTTAATCTATTCTCGTTGAACGTAGAATGGAAGGAACTCCTTCTTTCCTTTTTGATATCAACCCGGTGACAGTGTCACTATCATTTATATTTGATACGCTTTGGAAAAATTCCTCCTCCTCAGGACCTACAGGGGTAGTGAAATGATATCTCTTGATAGCCGAGAACATGAACCATTCGTACAAATGTTTCTCTACCCGGACGACGCAAGAAGTCGTAATGGTAAGCAACCCATGTGTAAGTCCAACTCAGAAGCGTGGCTGCTTTGAGTTCAGCGACCGATTTCTTTGTACTGAAAAGCCAGCGCAGTGCCTGGTGTTTAGTCGCAACAGTCGCAATTGTGAATGGCAATAAAAACAGGTCATTGTGTAAGCTACGAACAGTCCAACAGGCCGTCAATGCAATTGAAAGTATTGTAGTTCCGTCAAATAAAATAAACGGTAAATGAAAACGACCGTACGTGCATTTGGTTCGAGAACTGCACCTATGTCAACATCTGACACGTCTGTTGCTAAGGTCAGGTATTTTCATCAGGGAGAACGAGGCTGACACCGAGCCTCCGGTCGTCCTGAAGAATTCTTTCACCGGTGTAATCCAATTGAGTTACGCAAAGGGGCTAGGTCCTCGTGATGAAATGCAAGATGCAGCGAGAATAGTATGGGATGCATCCATCTATTACTGTTGGTCTGTCGGCGTGTGGTGCTGAAATGAAAGTTAATCTTTTGAATCGACTGTGAAACCAAACATTTTTAATCCGGTGAACTAAAAATACCCTTGGGCTGACGAATTGACACGTTTGTTAGTGCAAAACGCTCAAGTAATACGAGTAGGTGCTTGCACGGTTGAATCTAGACTGTGCCCAACACAGTAACATTATTTTGGTATGTCAACAACACCCCGTCTAATCCATAGTGATCACCGCCAATCGTTTCTTGGAGTATATACCCGACTGAATACGGAAGCTGAACAACCCGGAAGCTGTACTGGTGGGATTCCCGTGATGTGTTCCTGATAGAAGAAAATATGTGGAGTAAGAGGTTAGCATGCACCATATAGATTTTGGAGGAGCACGTGCTTCAATATGCACGCTTTCATTGAGTGCACCAATTCCTAAGTGCGGGAGGGGGGCGCATTTTCTCAATCGAGAATTCAGCGTCAATAGATGATCGCCGCAAAATCCGTGGTGTTTTGTCATCGCACCTCGTCGCTGCCACGCCTACCTTTGTCCATCTGTTTCTATTGATCATCTAATCACGTGATATTTTTTCCATAACGAGCTTTGAGCAATGCTGTTTGTCCGTGAAACAGTTTAATCTAGTTTTAGGTCGTCGTTTAATCGATCAATGAGCTATTACGGAAAACATTCTTTAAATCGTTTGGCCAGCTTCGAGATGCATAGTTTCTTGTGTGTTATTTCTCGTGTTGATTTGCCGACCCCCCAAAAATACAGTGCATTTGCGTTACGATGGGAAATAAATCTAATCAATATAGGCGACGGAAATAAAACACGAAATACACTTCATATACCCTCACTACTGAGCTATTCACCTATGGGAGGCCCATCACGTTCCACATGGAATCGATGAATAAGGGCATTTAAAGATTACCTTCAACGGCAACCTCCTCTCCAATTACAAACTCTGCTTATCGAATCACACAAGATAAAACCCTTTTCACTACCATCTGGGTGACGAAGGCCCTTGTTATTCCAGTGCATTACACGGTGGTGCCGATAGCACACTTAATAGTACATTCAGTGAACTTTGGGGTACTTGTGCGAGTGCATACGGCGTTCGATACTGTATTTTCTCTTCAGAACACCGGAAAAATGAAGAGCATGGCAACGATTTCATTTGAAGAATCCAACAAGCCCCGACTTATGACAGGAGATGGTGCTTTAAGGAATACAGAGCCCTCGAGAGGTTTCTGTCAGGAGGAGAGTATAAGCTTCCGTGAGAGAGAGGCATGTCCGACTGTCCGACACCAAGAGGGTATCGCGGTATTGACAAATCGGTCGTGTCTTGTTCTCCGAGTGATAACTTCTGTTTGAAGAGCATGTCCTGTGATTGGTTTATGTTATTGGTCTGTGATCTGCTGTCCTGAGACTGTAACACGTAGGCTCTTGGCTAGAGTTATCTTGAAGGGTTGAATAGCCACAACTGCCCTCTGTCAAATGAGCTTCACTGTATTGAATTGCTCCCTTGTTTGGTTTCCGTAATGTCAGTGGGGATATCTCTTCAGAAGGCGTTTTAAGAGCACTGAATTGCTGGTTTCGAATATCGGTATTTGGCAAGGCCTGACAGTGCAATCCACGCTTAGACTAGCAGGTTCCTTGGACTAGATTTGGTCGACTTGGCGTCCGCGATTTGCCGCGGGACCGGTTGCACACTTCGTGAGTATTCCCAGCTTTTTCCGGAGCCATAGCAACTAGCATTGCAGAAACGCTACGTGGAGCGCAGACGCTAAGATCTGCACGATAGGCAATGGTTGATGGACTCGGTAGGGCTTGGATCCTTGTGATGCGGTTTGGGTGTACGTTTGGACAATATCGGTTGCACTGGTTTATGGTCACTTCGTTTAGAGAGAGTGATCAATTTATTGGCAGTTTTTGCATCAGATTATTATGGTTTTCACAGAATTGGCTTGGTTCTAGGACTGTCACGTACTGCACCAGCAATTTTTGCCACAGTCTAACATTGTTGAATCCAGCCACCAGACAATCTCACAATTGTTCATCCAAGCAATCTCCATACTTACAATGCGATGCCTGTTTGTTCATTTGAAAGATGAAATCACGTCATGGCATACTGTCGGAACGAAGCAAAGAATTGAATTTGGCCCTTTTGTGTGCCTGGAACTCGGTGAATATTGGATGATCAAATCGCAGCCTTTTCAGGAAATCATGTAGACATTTTACGGAACCTTTGGGAAACGTGCAGAACGCAGTGTTGAGAAATACTGCTGACTGACTCTATGTGCCACTTTTGCAAATACTACAACACAGTTAAAACCACTACATTCATTATTTGATCTCGGACGGACTGACAAGCAGGTTCAGTGGCTCAGTGGTAGGTAGTTCAATTTCGCGAGGCCAAACTGTAGTGATCGGAGCAGACACGAATCAGGAATACTACTAGTATTCGTCTGACGAAGCACTACCGTTAATAAGAAGCAGGAACAAGGTCATGAAAGTAGCGGTTCGTTTATTGGAAGAAACCAATGAGGTTAACTAATAAACACAAGGTAATATCATTGATCAAACAGACCTTCATTAATCACATGCTTGACAAAAAGGGATAAATATCATGCTAGATACAGCTAAACGAATATGCAAAGCTCCAGAGCCTCGAAGCTTATTAGAGCATTCTCCATTCCTCGGGATTCTCTCTCACTTCCGTCGAATTCTCCTTAAAAATTTACAAACCTTGGGAACATTGTATGCCTTGTTACCTAAAGGCTAAACCCGAGTCTGGGACCAGTCACAAAAGAGAGCAGTCACTGCCACAAAAATTCCTTTAGGATCACCATCATTTTTGGCATATTTCGATCCAAACAAACTCGTTTTGTGTTGTGTTGCTAAATTGTTATGTTTTACTGCGTCTATATCCGTTGCCTACTATTAGGTCGCACAGCACTACATCCCAGGTGCATACCGCTAGTGCAAAGAACACAAGATATAGCACAGTAACACTAGTAACACACGAGAACACGGGAACAGCGGACTAGCACTAAATCCGTGAGCAGATGATAGTTCTAGGAGCTGAAGCTACATAGGCGAAACACAGGATGCGCGGTCGGTTATCGATCTTTCGGGTCTCTCAAAAACACGCAAGAGAAGACGGCTTCAGCAGCACAGGATTTTGATGGCGCTGAGCACAAATCCCAAGTCACGAGTAACAAGTCACGAGTCAATTTACAAGTTTTAATCCGCTGCTTATATGTGACTGAAAATAACATTGATCAATGCTAGAAAGCGAATGTTGTACAGTGTAATGCATCTCCATCTGGAGTTCGTGGCGCAATAGATCAACGTACGGAAGACAAATCGATAGAACCTGATGGTTTCACATCAAAAACACGCAAATTTCTGAGATATAGTGAGAAGAACACAGCAACTGGCAGAAAAGATTTACTGTCAATTAGACAGCAAAGCTTTTATCGTCCTTTTTGCAGTGAAACGTTTTGGTTCGTAAATTTGGGGCCATCCGTTCAAGATTTACATCGGTTAGCTCTGCCAGATAACGCCAACAAAACCCAATAGTTTTACCCCCATAATTGCAGAGACGGGAACTTATCATATATACACACAACTAGGAACTCCACTCCATCACAGGGTCTAGTAATGTAAGGTCTGACCCACTGATTTGTTTTCTACTAACAAACAGAACCAGCTGCATGGACCCTCCCGAATCGATCAACCTCATACAACATCCGAAAGCCACCTCAGTTAAAAGAGAAAATGTTCGACGAATGATAATAAACTATTCATTTTTACCCGCAATTAAACGAGTCATACTCTTGGGTGGGCCTGTTGAATTTCATAATGAGCAACAGTACTTGTTTGAATGTGAAAATGAACTCAGTTTACCCGGTGATTGTATTTTATGGGAGGCGCAACAACTACTGTTTCTCAAATGAATACCCTAGCAAGCGAATCTTGTCAGTGGCTAAGGATTGGTCAGTATAGTGAGAATTTATTATGAACGCATGATTTATGCCAGAAACACCAACGTCAAAACAGTTCGGATCCTATTCACCTGTGGTTTTGGCGAGATAATCCCTGGGGAGGATGCACGCAGAGAGAGGGTGGTATGGTATGGAGAGAGGATGGTATACTTGATCCTAGACGATGTGTGCTCAAATTCACATTTTTATTATGGATAAATTACAAAACTGATGCTTATTGAATCGAATAGGATCTGTACACACTGGGTTCGGTTGGTAGTACAATCAAATAGTAAATTGTAAGGTTCACTCAAGGATGCTGAAATGTTAGGTGGTTCTATGTTTTATCCAGTCGTGACTTGAATGATTTGATGGTTGGTGGGCAAACATTTTGAAGTGGAAGAGAATTCCAGGTATTAAAAATTCTGAAGCTGAAAGAATGACGCCTGCAACCTAGCCGACTCCTTTGTAGCAAAAGTTTAAACGGATGTCCTCTGAGGTGACCATTCTTGATTGGCGTTGGTAGAGTAATACACGGCTGGTTAGGTTGATGTAGTATTTGATATACAAGGATCTTGCCTACTGGTACTCGACGGTATCCAGACGAATAGAGTCCGAGAATTCGCAGCCTTTCACCGTAATTCTTAGATTGCAACCCTTTGACCATTTTGGTTGCTGTTCTCTGCGGACGTTCGAGTATCTTTTGGTCACGAATCAGCTATGGATTCCAAGCCTGTATAGCACACTCGGTGTTTGGTCTAATGTATGCAAACAAGGTGATATGTCTGCTTCGAATGATCCAAAAGCACATTTTAGCAATCCAACGTGTTTTATGGCCTTTGATGACTCTCTTGTACAATAAGTGGAACATCCCAGATTCTCACGAACGAAAACTCCAAAGTCCTCTTCGTTTGGAGAACGCGGCAATGAATGAGTTCCAAGTAAGTATGAAAAGCGACTCCTGTGGGGCAACGATACAACATTGCATTTCTCGACGTTGAATTCGATGTCATTAGTGATAGACCATCGGTAAGCTGCGTCGAGAGTTTCCTGCAAGATTTCATAATCTTCAAGATATTGTGCCGCCCTACATGTTTTCGCGTCGTCATCGAATAGTAGTGCCTTTTCTCCAAGGATCTCCGGTAGGCCGTTTATGAATGCTAGGAAAAGGTAAGGACCAAGTACGGAACTCCAAGGAAAGCCTAAATCGGTTCCGATAGAGAGCCATTGACTCGAACCGATACGGTACGTTGTCGAAGAAATTCCTCATTCCAGTCAAGGAGCAGTCCGCGTAGTTAGGGAGCTTTCTCAGCAGTATACGGTGGTTAATCCTGTCAGAAGCTTTGTAGAATTATAAGTAGAGTACGTCTACTGCCTCCATCGCATCAACTAATTTAGTCCACCTATCTTGCGCAAGTAGCGGGTTTCTGGTTCACGAGTGTTTTCCTCGAAACCCGGTCGATGAAATATTATACTTCTCAAAATACTCCATCACAGATTCAGCAACAACTGATTCCATTGCTTTTGACAGAACAGGAAGAAGTTTAACTGGATGGTAGTTCGCAGGATCACTTCTGTACCACTTTTGTCAATAGATGAAATGAGACCTTGTTTCCAGCATTGAGGAATCATTGTTTTGTCGAACATGCAATTATTTCAGATATGTGATTTGCCAAGGATATCAGAGTCTGTGGGCGGATATTGTCTTAAACTGGAGATGAGTTCCTACGCAGTTTGGCTTTTACCGTTTCAGGCTGAAAAAGATGACGGTGGTCAATTGGGGGTATAGGACAAATGACGGAAGAGATTAAAACTTCAATCCGACATTGTCACCTGCAACGAACACTTCATAGAACTGGACTTTCAGGAATTCGATTGCTTCATACGTAGTAGTGGGAACTCGTCCTGCATGCCTTAATGCCGGCATTCCGTATTTCATTTTTCTTGTGACATTGATATGCTTGTATAAGAGCTTTAGATCAGAGAAAAATGTAAGCACCCGGGTTTCTTCAACCTCCATTTATTCTCTCACACGAATTTTACACAAAGGGTTTTCAGCATGACATACAAATTCATCCAGTTATTCGTGCTATAACAGAAATTACGACTACTGAAATTCAATCCTTGTTTTCAACTTTCGGCATTCCAGAGAAAGCATCTGCACATCAAATACAATTTGAGAAATTTCTCCCAAAATTGACGTTAATCTACTCAGAGAGCAGATCAATCAATCAATTCTTCAAATGCCTCATTCTATCTACACGCCTAAATCAATATATCACTATGAGATTACCACATATGATGTTATCAAAGGTAAAGCCATCCTATGTACGTATTTGTCTATCCGTTCCATTTGACCGTTCAATCAATTGATGCATTTGTTCACGTCAAACACTGATCAGTACTCTTCCAATCCGAGTTCGTGACCCATCTCAACCTAGTTTCAAAGAGTCGGTTAATCGATCGCTGTGTTTTCACCAAACATTCATTAAATTTTTAACCGGGGTTTGATCAGCACTGTCTTGTGTTTTCATTTTTTGTGTTTCGGTGACAGATACATAGCAATACTGTGCATTCGTGTTGCGGTCGGAATTAATCATTCTTTTTGTCAATCACCACCCCAATCGACTTTGTCCAGGAGATTCACGTGACTCAAGTGAGGACACCAGAATCCCAAACATATTTTAGATTTATAGTTGGCATCGGAATCCCTGTGCCTGTGAACCGATGATCTTTAGAGTAAACAATATAAGTCCATCAAAGTTCAATCCTGGAACGACATTTATCTACTTAAAATATATATTACTTATTCGATGGAAATATTTGTGATGATCAACAAAGATCACTGGACAGCTGTTTCATCCTACATCGGACTCGTTAGCAGTACGTACTTTTTGTGTCCCCGTGTCAAGACTCGAACCGCGAACTTTCGGGTAGGGACTTCAAAACCCTTACCCTTGAGATACACAATAGACGGTCATCACTTCGTGCGAATAGCTCAATAAATTTAGAGTATCGAGTTTGGATTAACCCATTAGATTGTTCAGAGACACGAGGCCCTATTGATGTTCTTGGGTTTGGGTTGCTCTCCTTGGGAGATCGTTACTGCGCCTGGTGCCTGTAAACCATCGAATGAACTAATCCAAGCTTGATACTTTCTATATATACTCATTATCCTTCATTTCTGCCTTTCGACAAAAGCAAAGAATCTGTTTGTAACGCGCACGATTGCCTGTGTCCTCTTGCAGGAGACAGTGAAATTTTTATGGTCGATCGAGAAAACAGTTCCGGTATTTCTCTTTGAATGTAACAGAAACAAAAACCGTTTTACAAATCGCCACGATTTTGTGCTTACAGTGCTTAATTCCAAATTAGTCTTAACCCCTAGATACCAGGTTCATTCGTGTTCAATCCTCTCTGTTCTTATCCCTCGTTAATAAACACGGCTTAGTGCATGCGTTGATCGCTGGACCGGTTTTTCTATTACACAAACGAGGACAACCTAACATGTCATGCCGATCCCCTATTCGGCTCACGTGGTTAGCACACGAATGCCAGACTGATGTTGACCTCTTTTTCTGTCGAGACAGTAGGAGCTTTCGGTGCTTGATTGCTATGGAATCTGCAAATCTTAGAATCCGTACATTCGGAGTCGCGTAAAAAAACCAGAACGGTGTCCTTAGTTTGGCTTTGTGGTTTGTCTACAGCAGACGGTGAGCGATCGACGACTCGGGTGTTCTGAGCGACTGGCTTGGTGGAAAAGTTGTGTGTATAGTCCTCAATCTCATTCTTTCGCGTTAGGCCCATGGTGGTATGTGCTTGGCCACTCGGGTGTGTGCAGCTAGCTGCCCCTCTGTTCTGCCGACGCAGGTGACTCCGCACCAGTTTTGACATTAATATGTGCTCTTTGACGGACTGAGGAGCAGTGTTTTCGCCTATGGCTTCGGAACCTGCGTTGTTATCAAGCGAACGATCGGGTTTGTATCCAACTATGTGCAAGCTACAGTCGTTATCAGCGGTCTTCGTATAAGTGGGCTCAAATCCTCCCCTTTGAACAGCAGCTGAATGGTAACGTCACATTTCGGCACTTTCACCCCCCCCAATGCCTGGATTCGGCTTTTCAACTGTACTCTTTTATTCGTAGGGTAGCCATTGAGCGTCGGAACTTCCATGAGCCGAGTCAGTTCATTTGGGTACGTTTTCCAATTCTGTGCACAAAAAATGCATATTTCCCTTTTTGAGGCAGGCGATTTAGACAAGTCGATTGCGTGGCCATGAGTATCCTAATAAGTTCTATGCTAACTAATGTATNCCCGTCTAGTCTGGAAAATAAAGCTAGTTTGACATTGAACGGCAGTGTTCTGCACATGATATGTGTCAATAACGCGTCTTTCGTTATCCGAAGTGTCAGGGAGACTGGGGAAGGGTGTTAGTTAACTTAAATTCACTTCTTCAGGACATTCAGTTGCCAATGGGAATGCAGTCGAGCAAAACACTCCCAGTATGGATATTTTGGATTTCCCAAAGACGGAGTCTGTTTCAAGGTGTTGAAATTCAAGATCCGGTCACTGGAGCAAAAAGGCCTCGTGCGAATCCTGTTTGATCGAACTGGGTGACTGCGCAGATCAGATAATCTAGAAAATGAGCCAGTTCTACTCACACAAAGGTATGGTTGAAAAACCGAACCGAAGCACTCAGAGAGGAAGTGCAAAACGTGATGCGTCTATGCAACTGTCGTTCAAAGGGAGTGATGTGACCCAACTCATAAAAACGCAAATAAGTGTAAAACAAGCGATCGGTAATTTTGATGGAATGGACTCTTATTTCACTGAATTCATTTCATCCTCAAATCGAATTCATCCATGCATCCGATAAATTGAGTGATGGAACAGCACTTGACAGACACACACACACGTATACACACATATATATATACACACATATATATATAAATACAATGATTAGTTAGATGCACTTGAGAATCAGAATACTCTCCACCCTCCACCCCAAACATATTTACCGTACCCACTGACTGGCAATCGTCGAGCGGTGGCGGTTCTCTTTTCAATACACGGAATCACACATTATAGATTATCTNTATCTCACTCCACTTTTCTCTTCCCATTTCTCGCATTCCTCTCGGGGTATTTAGAACGCTCAGCGATATTTACCCATCGACCCAGCGTTCACATGTTCCAGATACAACACCATCAATCAGTTTACGTTTGTGCTCATTTTCTTTGTCAGACTTTGGGTTTTGGAAATATACATATACAGGTATTAACCAAATTAATGCAACATTCTGATTTTCATCACATTTGTCCCCCTCAATGTTTCGTTTTTCCAGCCTCATTCACGGGATTGAATATGGCATTACCCCACATCAGACGCACTATAGCTGATATAATACCCACTTACGTTCTTACACTTCAAATGTGTTAGCAATTGGTCTGGCATAACCTTATCAAAATTCACTAGGATTGAAGTACGGTTTCGAGTTTCCGTGTCAAATTTACCCGCAGTGGAACAAGCTTTAATCGGTGAATTAAGCAGTTTAGATCAATTAATCAATGCATATCATTCAACATTCCAAATCGTGTTTGAAAGCCCTCGAGGACCGATTTTGTCAGAGCAAACTCCGGCACTTCATCGCGGCAGCGATCGGTCTCAATTCATTTTTCATTGATACCGAGAGAATTCTCAGAGGCAAGTTGGTTTGACCTGAAAACAGCCATATTACCTAATGTCTCCAGTCATCGGTTACGCTTATCCCAAAATCCTCAAGTCACCTGGTCAGGGATATTTTACTCTCAAGCCACGTCGTCCGCATACTCTAACTAAATCAGACAGTCTACTACCAGGAAGCTTTATCGATAGCGTTATGTTCGAGCGAGGACAAGAATAATCAAGAATCAAATTCAGAAAGAGGAAAACCGATTTATTCAATAAATTTGAGCAGGAACATAAAATTGTATCGCTTCGACTGTTAGTAGACGATTATCTGCGTTGATTTCCATCGCCATTTGGTAGCATATTTGAGTCAAATAAGGGTGAATTGTTTGCAACGGTCCTCTGTACACACGCAAGAAACAAACCGGCATTAGTGAGGTCATGTTGTGCAGTTCTTATCACCCTCATTTCAATCCCTGCTACCTTGAGTGTGCATATACTTTACAATAAGTAGTATATAAACAAATAAACGACATTTCCACACGTTTTGCGGGTATACATGTCCCGCAATTGCTAACCCTTGAACTTGATCTCTTGCATTCCGGTCAGATGGTTAATATCTTATCCAAATTGTTGTTTGGCAGATTTGAAGTTTTCACAATTGCCATACAACTAGTTTATCCGTTAAATGATTACACTAGACGTCAATCATGATCAGGCTTCGTTTCACGAACGGAATTGTACGTTTTCCTAACTAGGATTTCAACCTTTCCACTTTATGGAAAAAATTGGATGCTTTGCGAGAGCAAATTTGAAATAAACACTTACAAATGATTGGCCAGAGTCTCTTAATTCACGAGCGGAGGAAAAGAGCACATACACACGTTGACAGGATGCGGTTGAACTGAGCTGTGAGACTTGTCAAATTGGGGGAAGATAGGAACCGAAAGGTCAACAGTTTGTGGATGGTTTCTACTGTTCCTGCTTGAATTCCACCCCACGGTCAACCCTGATATAACTGTGCGGCAGTTTGGAAAAACGTTCTCAGATCAGATTTCCTGAACGAGTGTGACAGATGCTGTCGGGAACCGGAAGGAATATACAACATTTCTCGGAGTTTTGGTTCCTTTTGTCTTGCTCACTCAGTGTGTGCTTGTGTGTTTGTGTGTTTGGTTGTTTGAGTACGTGTTGTGTGTGATGTGGTGTCAATCGGTTGGGGTTGGAATGCTACTCGGTCAGTCAGTCTGAAAGCGAAGCAATTGGCATCGTATTTCTCACAGATGATTCCGGTCTCGCGAATGCTGTTTCCCCAACATTTTAGACGAAAAAGGGGATCATGTCCTGTCGTGTATTTTCATTGAGAGGCGGTTTGAATTACATTCAATCTCATGGGATATGTAGGAATTTAATCACTTTCAACATGGATGATACATCCTAGCAGCTCCACGCGCAATGACTGCTGGTGAGTGAAATAGGGTTCAAACGTGAATTATATATATATA
>UZAN01042571.1:3797-15406 GCA_900618425.1 Echinostoma caproni | reverse complement strand
AAGAATGTTCTCGAACAATAAAAGATCAATATGGCTCAAAGTCTTCCGCGCGTGCGCGCGAAAACCCGTGAGAATAAATACGAAATTTGTTTTTCCACACACCTTGCCACGGAATCCTCGATCTTGTCAACTACACACACACACACACACACACGGGACGAATACACGAATCGAATAAGCACATGCGCGTGCACACAAACAGCACACACGCACGCGCACAGGAACATAAACACAGCGCTCACACAGGAACAACACACCTACACCTTGACTGGTACACACACACAAACCCGATTGTATGTAGCCTAATGAGTGCAAGTGCGAGTGCTGGCGCATGCGCGAGAAAGAGAGAGAGATAGAGGGTGAAACAATGTGGCACACGAATACACACACGCACACATCACAGGGTTGGTTGTCCTCGTCAGCGCTTCGTACTGCTCGGTCTGTCTGTCTCTGGTTCGAGTCAGATCGCGATCGAACGAGAGCTGGCTGGCTAGCTAGCTAGCGATCCACCCGCGAACGTGTTCATGTGAAACCACCACACGCAGATCATCCAAATCACATGTGATCCTACAATGCATGCAGACGAACGCGAGTATGACAATGAACACGAACGGAGTGGATGCGATTTCCACCTTTCAGGTGAGTCACATTCGGTCAGATCGGATAGGGTTCCCCTGGGGGGTGGACGGGTGGGATGCACTATGGTTCAGGGTCTATTTCCATTTAGTGCATGATGAATTGTGTGTTGTGTCGTACAGAGAAAATGACGTGTGAACGAAATGGTTAGGATGAACGCACTTTGATGTCGACCAGATCACCAATGCGAATCCATCGATGCGACCGGGTTTCGAACTTGGGACCCTACAAGTAGAATGCGAGTATGATAACATTTGGACCGTCTGAGCAGGTGATCTGATTAGATCTTTTCGCCGTGCCTTGTACACGACTAAGCATAATTCAGCTTGTATGATTGATACAGGTATCTAACCTCACTTAGCACAGGCTCAGTCTTCAGTAGTCAGTATGCGGTTGGAAACATTCCACATCTCTAACTAACAATATCAGGCTGTATTGACAGGAACCCGACAGCTGGAACGTGCTCGGTGCACTCCACGGTTAGGTACGGGACCGAACTCAACTGCAAACGCAACACACATCCAATACCAATGCCCACATAATCATTCAGTGAGCAGAAATTCCATAGCCTGCGTTCATTCACCGAAATTCCATTCCGGTTCTTTGGTCAGGTAGTCGTTCACGAACAGATGAATTCGCACCAAATTCGGAACAACATTTTTTTAAGGCACAAATTAAACCAACTTGGACTGGTCCAAGAGACAAACGAGACGAGTGACTGTGACACAGATGAGCGGATGTTATTCACGCACCTGAAACCATTTCTCACTGATTAAAGGAACCATTGATTTTGAATGCCTACAGACCGAATTCCAATCATGACGCTAATGCACAACATAGTATTGTTAGAGGCCCGTAAGCCTCCAACACAGGAAATCAGAACATACAAGAGGGTTAACGATTTAATGCATGATCGTCAGAATACATCAATCGAATAAACGATTGCCTAAAGCGAGATCAAGCTGACTCGCAGACAAAACGACCTCGATGGGGTATTGGCCGGTGTCTGGCATGAACAACTGTATCACGAGATTGGAAGATCAATGAGAACTGATGGACGAATGCGTACGTAGTTGGAAGAAATGGAAGTTGCATCTATTAGTGACGAAAAAGAGAGCATTCTAACGAATATGGTAATCTTAGCTTCCGTGATCTGCATGATTTTGCTGTTCACATTGATTATCTCGGTATCATACGAGCAGTAAACCTGTCAACTGACTCAATTCAAATGATATTGTGTCACGGTATACGAAACATTTGCCCGAGTTTTTCACATTACTGATTTATCATCCACTGTGCATTTCTACCAAATTCCGAAGGGGGTTCGAACTTAAGCACGACAGGTTGTCAATCAAATGTACTGTTTTATGTCAACGGGATGTGAACTAACAGATGAATAGTGTAGTTAAAATAGCCTAAATCGTCAGTATACTCACTTGTGCGTACCGGACTCGAGTCTACACGGATAACTAACCATAAAGCGGAAATGAAACAACTGACATGTGTGTGTGGTTTGGTTAGTCTATTCCGTTATACAAGCGTGGATTTCTGTATATGGTCTGTTTTTTATGAGGGGTAGGGAGCGATTGGTTCACTCCTGGTACAATCTTTTATTTTCCTAAATAAGACGAAAATTTCAAATGAGTGTTGACTGGAGAGCTGATTCGTTTTATTTCAAATAGTGAGATCACCGTTTTCTACATACATACGCACATTCATATATATATATATATATATATATATATATATGTATATATATATATATATCAACCGGACGAGACTTATTTATATCAACGCGTGCGTTTATCACCCATACATAAGTGGACTGTGGATAACACTCAGATGTGAAAATTTGTGTCCTGTGTTTTGCGAGATGTGTTTCGTTGCCAGCTATCACGACATTTCGTTTCCCAAATATGCCCAAATCGAACTCCATTGTAATCTGGTGATTCGCATTTTCTAGCCCACAGATACCATTCTTTTGTGTTTGTGTATATGCTTAGCGAGAAATTCTGGGGCTACTGCCTATGTTTTATGAGGTAATATTGAGTAGAAATCCACAAGTACACTGGTAAACTGTGGCGTCTATAACTTCAAATTCGAAAGCTCAGAAAGTTTCGTACATCCCAGTCAGTTATTTCTACATTTGTGTATCAAAGTGTTCTCCCCATCCTAATGTATTGTTCCTCAGTTATTTCCTCCGACTTAGTTAAACAGGATTTCAAAGTTTTACGCCGCGGTCTAACCACTATTATTAACCGCGTTTCTTCCATTTCTGTGAACGAATTAATTGTGAAACTTTCAGAGTATCACGTAACTTCCTGTGCGAAATTTGGTCAGAGTATTCTCACAGATCTTGTCCACTCATTGCATGCAGAACTGGCACATTGTCGTTTCCATCCCTCCACACAGACACACACACACTCACAATTTCACCAAATTTCATCTCGTGTAAACGCTTACTGAGATTCACCTACGCCCGCATCCTACACGTTAACTCACAAACAAAGATAGAGAGAGTGTGAGAGAGCAATGAGTGAACTTTGTATTAGCCTTGGATTACGAAATGTCCCCAGGTCTGTAAACATTTTCTCCCCCTTGAGTATTGTCTACCTTGTGACGATTGGTTTGTATGGTTTTCGAACTAAAATGTAACCTTCAGTACTTGCAAAACTCATACACAAGTCATACAATACACACACAACATGAGGAGAAGTGAAATATAAAACCTCAATAGAATAGGAAAGAAATGGTTAGTTGTAATCATAAAATAAGTTCAGTGTTGTAATCAGAACACAGCCGGAAGGGAACGCAATTACGTAAGAAAATAGCGCAAGAAAGTGATTATCCGTAAACGCTTATCGATCGTAACTGATCTGAAAGATTGGAACTGTTGTTTGCAGCTACAGCCGACTAAAAGACATGACTCATCAAACCCCCATTCAAGAGAAGTCTAGCAACCGAAAGGGTCACCAGTGTCCTGGGTGTCGCAGCTATGACCATGCTCACTGCTGTGTTATGAGCAACGCTAGTCATCCGAAGACAGAACAAGAACGAGCTGCCTGTGCTAACCTCGGATGATGTTTTTTTTATTTATTGAATATAAAAGTGTACAGTCAACGTTCAGGAAGGGGGCCGCGGCCATACAAAGGCTACCTGGAGAAATACAGAAATAACGAAGACGGGTTGCGGTGGAGCGGTTCGAACTCGGGACTACCGGGGCGCAGGTTTGGCGACCTAACCACTTGGTCATCACTACTATCTAAAAGCATCAAGCAACTGCGCCTTATGTGGGGCACAGAGTTAGCTCCAGTGTGATTGTTGCATATTGATTGAACTGTTCACATCACGATTGACCGGGTGAGCCAAAAAAAACGCAAACCCCGGTGCAAAATAGACTACATCGCGCATGAATGGAGTGATGACCTAAACGAAATACCAGCGATTACATAACCGGTTCATGTCCGAACATAAGAACTATAGCATATCAACTTCAAGTGAATCCGTTGTGACTTCCAAGTGAATTCAACTAATCGCAGTTTAATGGGACCCCATAAACGGATTGATGCTTCGGCTACTGAACCAGATCAACAAGACCGTTTCCAGTTGAAATGAACTAATTTCTTCATTGACAAATGAAATGAGTGAGATACCGAACAAGGTTGAAACTTTCGATGGGGTTGGGGTTCGACTATGCGTCTTTCTCGATCCCGCACCACCACGAACACCCGGGAACGCCATATCCCTGACCGTTGATCGAGCGAGTTTAATATGGGAATGCACAAGCTTGGTGTTAGTTGACCTCGTCGACCGGGTGAGAAGGCGAGTCACGCTAAGACGGATCGATAAATTAATCACTGTAGTCAAGTATGAATACTGATTTAATATGTCACATGTATGGGTTCAGTCTACATAGACTCCCAATAGCCTAGTGATTAAAGTTCATTCATTCCTTCGAATAACACCGATTCCTTTGAACCATGAGAACACATTTAGAAACAAACAATTGTTTTCATTGATTCATCTTCTGGCCTGTAAAGATCAATTAGGAACATGGCATTTTGAACGGGGATAGTCATTCAGTCATTTAAAATTCACGGGGATTGATTGAAAGGGAGAGGAATGGGGGATGAAGGGTGCGACTTGTTTCACGCCCCCAGATCACCACAACACTGCAATCAAAATGTGATGCGTCATCCGTGCGATCGATCTTCAGCCACGGTAGTTGAATGACATGGGCCAATCTCTTCTGTGCGCATAGATTGGGTTTGAATAAATGAATGCCAATCGCTTCCGCAGCGGCTAGAGTGTGGAGACGCAACGACTTGGATAGGTGAGGTGGTACTCGATAGATGACTTTGACAGCTGATTCAGGCTTCATTTGGTGACTAGAGTCTGCTAAGTGAGCGACGATAGCGCTTCCTGTGACACCTTTTCCATCGTGTTAAAGCCAGTGTGGACAGTGCTCTTTAATCTGTTGAGACTAAATGCGACTGCTTAAAAATTTCTGTCAGGGAAAGATACATTAGGCAAGAAACTTAAAATTGATACTTCGGTACAGTGAAACAATTGACAGTAGTTCACCTGAAGAGCAAAATCAAATTTGAACTGATGCACTAGGTAATAGAAATTATAACATTTGTCAACGGTGATTCTCCCAACTGATCATAGTATATTCTTTCTCAAATGATCATTGTAACAACCAGTTAACCTACAGTTTCTCCATGTGTTACTCAGCTGCGTCGCATAGTTTCCAATCCTTGTTGCATCATGTATCACTATTATCGCATTTCGTCATAACCTGTTCGATCCTTATAAAGTCAATCTCCTGCTATATCGCATCCTTGAGAAGTCGCATTTTCCTATATCTTCCCACTTTTCCGAAAACCCAAACCAATCGTACGCCGAATAGCGTAGTTTCTGACCATGCGATATGTCGCAGTTCCTGTCACGTACTCACTTGGTCGTTGACCGGTGGTCCAGACGACCATAGACCATCCATCCTGAAATGTAACACTCAACCAATGGCGTTGCACCTAGTGTGACGTGGTCGTGGCACTGTTCAATGATTGGATATTTCTTGCGAGGAAGTCACACCGATGCAAGCGATCGGAGACAGTGTCATTTGATGTCAAAATGTGCAAGCGCCTATTGATCAGAGAGAAGTAGAATGTGTTGGAAATTCTGAAACAGCCAGGTGCAACTCAGAGCTCGGTAGACAAATAAATCACTTGGAATTTCACAAAACACTGTCTACAATGTTGTATCCCATCGAACGACTATCGGGGAATTTTGAATTTAAATTTCTTCGATACATAAAGGATACGCAGGGCGGTAGATCTAAATTCCTATATAAACTTTGGGATCAGCTGACGGGATTAACCTAATTTTCATCGGTCCGGTTTATTTTGTGACAAAATTGTCAACCGATTTTCATACTACTTATTAGCGTCTACTACTGTTTACCCTGTTATGTTACAGTTCCTGAAATTTATCCACTTTTTTCGAATTCCCGATGGGTGCGACATAGCAGGGAATTATTGACTGTCGTTCAGTGAGTAACAAATGTGGTGGTACAAAACACAGCTGTCCGAAACGTCAGAATCGCCTGTCACAATTCAGACGGTTTATTTTGTTTCTCGGTCAATACCTCAGAAGGACAGGTATACTCACTTCCTCCTTTTTGATCTTTGGACTCGAATTTATCAAATCGGAATGCCGTGTTATGTTCAACCGTTTAACCGGAACCGATTGGATTTGTGGCCTAATGTGCCTCTGTTGAGGAGGATATATTTGGTCAATAAATTTCCCTTTTGTGGATCATAGATTGATACAATTTTCAGGAAAGGGGAAGTGGCAGTCCAAGGGCTGCCATGCAACACAAAGAAAGGGGAAGTTCTGGATGGAATTCGAACACACGTTCTCCGGGATGACAATTTGGTGATGTTATCACCTGTACCGGATTCTCGTCCAGTGGTTGAGTGACTCGTAGATACGAAACCCAAGTCCGATTCCAGATAACGAGAAGTCAGTAATCTACGTGTACTATAAGCAGATAAATATGTACAAAACCAAACACCATACCTGAAATTGTGGGCCAATTCGGTCTCCACGGTACAAGAACAAGATACAAAGCGGGTCAAGGCGCAGAACAAAGCACCTGCGGAGCGGTCACCAAAAGGAATGTAAACTATGCTCAAAAACGGGACAATTTAAGAGATAGAAACGCTAATCGCAAGTGCTCAATAATGAAGCGCAATCATTGGTTAATGCAAGGCACACAAACGGTTCACGGGATCCTATGGAACAAAGCAGTCCGCTAAGCAAATGAATCGAACGATCAAATATGAAAGTTAACATAAAGAGGACGGGATGACAATGAACTAGAACCAAACGTGGGTGGGGGAACGGATCCAGGGTAGTTCGTATATAATGACGCACAAATGAATGGGACGAGGAACGCTTAGAGGCCGTATGTGAACAATAACAACCAAGTACAAAGTATGTCATCGGACCGATGTTGGGGCATGATGTACATTCGAAGGTTATCTGTGTAATGGATCACGTGGGTGCACAGTTAATCAAACCGAACCGGAGCAAAACCTGTGGCGTGATTAATTTTTCCAATCAAGTCGATACTTCACCGGTCCATCACCGTCTGACTTATTATGGTGAGAAATTCTGTATATGATTAATTATTGGTCAAAGATAATTATGTTGTACAAAACCAAACTGGATTGAACAAAGTGAGTTCTGAAAAGGAACCATGACTTAATGCTAGCGATTCAACCCACAAATAATGGTATTCCTCTCTCTGGTCGACTATTGATTGAGTTCAACAGGCAGCAGTGCGCAAGGTGATTTACTGATTGCCTCCACCAGGCATACCCGTACAGACGTGTTGTAAGACAATTGCCACACATTTATACATCTCACCTACTGGTAGTATTGAAGCAATGGTTTCGTGGCTGTTTTGACCTCTAAGATCCAAGATTCGAACCCCGTCACAGCCACCACCCAACTTGGATGGTGGGCAGCTTGACTGCCGCTCGGTTCAGTACCACACCCAACCCAGCAGGGTCTTATGTGGTTCACCATTCCACGGATATAGGCTGCCGGTTTCCATCAATGAACGACAGGTCTTTGTAACTGTTGAATCTAACGGGTTCATTGTTTATAACACAAATGTATCTCATTGACGAGAATGTGTAGATTCCATACACGAGGAACGTTGCTGATGATCCTGCTGGTTAACAGTAAATTTTCCAGGGAAACATGATTATCTTTTTTCATTGCACACTTCCATGTGATGAACAACAGATGAGAAGAGCCCCATAGTCACGAAAAACCTGCTGCTTAGTGATGGAAACCGGTAACCTAAGCCCCAGGACTTGGGGTGGTGAACCATATAAGGCCCCGATAGGTTAGGCGTAGTATTGAATTAAACGACAGCAGTGCTACCTATCACCAAAGTTGGGTGACGGTGGCAGGGCTCAAACCTCGGTCCATATCGTGCAAAGCACACCGGTGGCTGCAACTAACCCACTCCGATACCACCACCGAAAAACATTTGAATGAAACATTTTTTTATTGAGTGAACAGTTATATCGGAGTGTCGAGTTCACTCAGTGATCGATCGATCGATCGATCTATCGATTGATTGTGGATCAGTTTATAAATGAACTATGAAAAGGGAGAGTGAGATGTTGGGATTACGAGCAACTAACTGGTCAACCTGTATCATCACACACACGGTAAAATGTGCAGAGACTGGATTTTTACCAATGCCCCCCCCCCCCCCACCTCACGAGAAGCCGCTCTCGACACGGACATTTTAATCTCTCCCGATGCGCATCTGTCATCGGTGATTATGAATGACCACAGGTGCTATGTGTATTACTTCTGAAACATAAGACTATCTTAAAAACGATCATATTCAGTGTGCGTCAATTTGATTGGTAAAGCCAAATATGGAGGGAGGTCTGAGAAAAAATAGCTTCAAGACCACCCGGGAGCAGTTAGTCTGTGGGTGTGCGTCTTCCTCTAATGCGTGTGATGCATCGATAGATGATGGCAGATTGACCTGTTCTTTAGTACTTCGATCCATTTGATTAAACCCCGATCAGAGCGAAAGTTTGCAAGTCACTGATTCACATCGATAACTCACGGATGTAAATGACTTGTCACGTTCTTCGTAATTGAACTCTCAAATTGGGGTTAACATTTATCTTTTGAGACAGGTACCATACCCCATCCCATCCCACCCCCGGTGTGACTTGCATGGTCTTTGAACACGTCTGATTCGATAGTTCATCACCAAGAGACTGCACCTTGGCGTGGTGTGATGACCTGTGCACCTCGGTGACCTAGCGAGCTACACAGGACGACATTTGTCAAGCCAGAAGATCCAATCATGCCTGGAAGGTTAATGGGTAGAGGTCAAACGAAGTTCAATCTCCCGGTCCTCGAGGTTGGGGGTTGGACTAGAATTTGCGTTTCAGCCGGTAAAAATGGTACAGGAACAATTGATCGAAGTGAATAGGTCTTCACTTCGCTTCACCGGCTGCCCTATGGCTGGGTTCTTGTCAAAACTAAAGGTTTTGGTTGAGAACCCGAGTCGTTCTTCTGCTTAGTGGCTGGACACCCTGGTAGTATCCGTCCATTAAACCCCAAAGCATACAATGCCAATTTTGGATGTTGTCTTTTGACCACCCATGTATATAAAAAATAGCAGAATAAAGATTGGAATATTCAGAGCAAATTCAAGCGGGATAGCGAATTTATATAGACTGATGTTATAAGAATAATGGATAAGTACATGCATGAGCGCCACTGTTTGCGGCATCCAGCCATATCACTCAGTGTCACTAACCATCGATGACCGTGATCTAGGGATCCCCAGCCAGGGAGCCCAACGGGGCTTATATGACCTAGCCTCCTGGTTAGGGTTTTTATATCCTCATGCAATGAATCACCACTATTGAATCGTCTATTCAGAGGTCGTAGCAGAATCCTCTGTGGCAGCCCCGTTTTCGAACTCAGGATGTCAAAGTTGAACCACTGAAGAGGGCAGTGACAAAGAGAAGTAGGTCCCCGTTATGTCATACGCACTATGTTCCCCCACCCGCGCAGTCATGTGACATAAAGTATTATATCATAGGAGAGTAAAATCTATGCATTCACTTGTGGAGTGACCATGTCGTGTACTAACCGGGTGACTTCACATAAATCAACTTTTTGCAATAAAAACAGAATTTGTTTAACTAACTACAGGAAAGTAAAATAAGTCACCGAGGAACAGTGTATCTGTCTGTAACTTTTGGGATTCTACGCAGATCCCATCAGTATCCCACTTGTTCTGCGGCTGTTTATCCAATTGCAGCATGACACATTCATACGAAGGCTTAAAGGATGAGCTTATTTGTGGTCACCGAAGCCGAGTACTACAACCGTCGTGACCGGAATGTCCAACCACAACGGTCTCGTGTTAAAACTGTGCAGACGAGACATCGAGTTGGCGGGAACACCGGGGTTATATTCCAATCATTACTAATTCGATTATTATAAAGATAATGACTGAGTATCAGATGATAACGAACTCAAATACAACAATAAGAGAGTACCTCAGTAAGAGTGCCTCGGGGCAATTCGCAATCGTGGTATAAATCAACTCAGATACAAAGGTGTGTGGACGCACTGTGTACTAAACAAATCATGATACAGTAATCTTTATAAGAAAGAAAATGTTCCCTGATTGGCTGCTGGGCTGAGTACTACCAGGTTGCCCAAGCCAAGGCGGGTGAATTTTCTTGAGGAATCTACAACCGGAGCCTTCGGTTAGCCAAGGTGATGTGTGAAAGTCGCAGTCGATTGCGAGCCTGTGTCCAGTTCATCGGATCATAGGCTCTTTGGACGGGGTCAAACGTCCAAGGTGCCCAATACACCTCGATGCCCAATCGAGCCGATGATCACAACTTCCACAAACGGGACGGTGTGTGGTTTGTACGCCTCCTCTTGATTAGTTTGAAATCAGGGTTTTTTGGTCAACTCCCTTAGGTGAACTACCAGTGGTCTTCCAACCCGGTTATAACCCCCGGTTATTCGTACTCTCCCTTGATGGGAAAACATCTCAGCCACGCGAAGTCACTGAGTAGGTCTTTCTCAGCTGAGGCTTTTTGAGGAGCTTGATCGTGTGGGGGCGTTTCGCGGGGTTCACAAGAAGGGTGACCAGCCGCAACCCTAGACACCCACATCCGACCCTTCCGAGGCTTTCGGAGACGGTTGACGCACTTTTCCCACAACCCCTCCGAGCTCCTTACGACCCAAGTTTGTCAGACATCGTACACACAGAAAGCAGCATTTTTTCTTTACAGATCCCAAAGTTTCCAAATCTTAGACCAGTTTTAGAGATTTTCATATAAACCACACTTGTAAAGGTAATATTTCGTCTATTTTAAACAACCGCTTTTGAGGTGTTTTACGCATTATTGCGGATGACGAGAAATTGTTGCATTTCAATGGTTGCGGTCACATCTATTTTTGACTGTGAATTCGGTTGACACTTGATGGTGTCGTAAATAAGAATGATTGACATTTGGATAGATACAAATGTGTTTGATTGATCTAGCTCTAATCAACCAGTTTTGCTCGTTCTAATTGAATGGGAAATTACTTTTCAATGAGAAACTTCAATCTCCGGAAATGTTCACTAAACCCAAAACCCATATAGACCTCGGTGCTCAGTCATGATTTCGTGTCCTGAGGATGCGAGCAAAATGTTCTATATCATTTGACGTTTGGTATGGCTAGCAATGGTCCACACCAGAACCACGGCGCCCTAACTACGTGGATAGGTTCATGGAGTCATGAGTCTCTTGCTGAGATTCCTTGGAGAAATCAAGGTACAGTTTACGAGAACCCCACTATAGTGTCTGGGTATACACGGCGCTGCCTAAACTGCTCGATACGACTGA